>JASDQU011249637.1:16582-41954 GCA_032191745.1 Picea mariana
TTCTTTTTATCATATATGCAATGTTCACAAAAATCAAAATCCAGAGTGCAATTAGAAATACCTTCAACCATGCCTTTACTGTGTAGTGTTTGCAGGCCCTTTTCTCCAATATGCCCCAGTCTTTGATGCCACAGCATGGTCTTATTTTTTGGGACAATATTGGTCTTGTCTCCTTCATTTCTCCGCTTAGGGACAACAAAACTGTTACACCCATTAGTATAAGTGCTTCCCAACAACATGTACAGAGTTCCACACCAAACTCCCCTCATCAACACCATTGCTCCTCATACCATCTTGCAAGTGCCCTTTCCAAATACAATATCCACTCCTGCATCTTCCATCTTGCTTACATATATTAAGCTCTTGGCTAGTTTTGGAATGTACAGAACCCCAGGGAGAGTTCTAATCCTTCCATCTTTTAGCAACAAGTTAAATCTTCCATGTCCCAATATTTTTTCTCTCGAGTCATCTCCTAGGAATACATCACCACCATCATATTTTTCATATTCAGAGAACCACTCCCTGTGAGGAGTCATATGGTATGATGCACCTGAGTTGATCAACCATATACCACGGTCTGCATGTGTACTTGTAGATGCCAGGTAAACATCACCTCCTTCTTCAGTGGAGGGTTTCGCCTTTGTGGAAGAGGTATTATCAGATCCCTTTGGTTTTTCAACCTTCTTATACTTGCAATCTTTCTTATAATGCCCTGTTTTACCACATTTCCAACATTTCCTCAAAGATTTTCCTGGAGACTTAGATCTACTTGTAGATTTAGATCTCCACCCTGAGGGATTACAAGGGTTCCTGTCTTGGGTATGCCCTCTTACAAATAAAGCATTTGTGATGTGACCATCCATGTTTTTTTGCCTCATCTCTTTAGATAACAAGGATGCAACTACATCCTCATACTTCAATGTAGATTGAGTTGTACTACCTATTGCTACAACCAGATTATCCCAAGAGTCTGGCAAATAACATAAAAAAGTAATACACTTATCTTCCTTTGCAATCGTAATATTAATAGAGCCAAGTTGACTTACCATAGTATTAAAGGCATTTAGATGTTCTGTCATAGAATATCCATCTTCCATCCTAAGATGATACAACTTCTTTTGAAGAAACAACTTATTTACCAGGGACTTTGATTGACACAAATTCCCCAACTTATCCCATAGTTCCTTGGCTGTAGATTCACCTGAGACATTCAATAACACTGAATCTTCCAGGCAGAGTCGAATAGTACTCCTTGCTCTTCTGTCCAACTTCTCTCAATGTTCCTTTGACATACCAATAGATGGTGTACTAGTAGTTTGTGCACTAGTAGGTTGTGTACCAGTTGTCAGTGTGCTAGTAGGTTGTGTACTAGTAGGTTGTGTACCAGGATCCACAACAATCCATTGTTCTTTGTCTACAATAAGGTCCTCCATCTTCAGCTTCCATAGCTCAAAGTTTTTATCGTTGAACTTCTCTATCTCGATTCTAGAAGAACTCGTCATTCCTCTTTATGCACTCAAATCACCACTAAAACTAGGTTTATCACAGACCCAAGATAAACTTGATCTATCACGACCGAGACAAACCCTAAAAAACAAAGGTGTCCCTCTGAAGCCAAAAACGAGTTCTGATACCACATGTAACTTTTAAACCTGTGAAGTAAAACAATGCATATAGATTCTTAAGAAAAACAAAATTTAATCAATGGCTCATTCATATAGTACATAGATATTTATACTGGAAACCCTCAACTGGGAAAACCTTTCTTATATTCATTATCTCGAATTTCACCATTCACCATACAATAGTAAAATCCGCTAAAAATAGCAAAAACCGCCCAAAAAATAATAATTTTGGGGCACTGCCCTGAACTTTACGTGTAACCAGGGGGGAGCATACCTACCCCCCCCCCGGGACCCCCCTAGGAAAGTGCCCGGTGCACATGACACAAACAGAGCACTACTACGAGGGATTGTCAAACACAGTTGTTGAATTTAACGCACCCACACACACACATGCAAAGAATATAACACATACCCAACACTGACCTCTTTTCTAGTGGATTAATATGTCCAACGAAGTCTATTTCCCATTTTTCAAATACATGTAGAGTCACTTGTGGTATTAGGGGCATCTCATCCCTTCTGTTGGGTTTTCCAACCCTCTAAGAGACATCACATTTCTATAAATATTCCTTGGCATCTTTATGGATTGTTGGCCACCATAGTCATTTGTGAAATACCTTCTGCGCGGTATCTTTTCCTGCATAGTGTCCTCCAACTATACCTTCATGAGCTTCTACTAAAATTCTGGGCCACTCATGTTCCTACACACCTTCTCAAAATTTTATATGCGCCCATCTTGTATAAGTATCTTGCAATGATTTGATAGTCTACAACTTTGAATACCCGATTTTTCTTCTGCACAATGCCAAAGTCCTGTGGCACAACCCTTGTACTTAAGTATTCACTAATATTAGTGACGTATTCATCAACTACTTGTACTGAAAATAATTGTGCATCAAGGAAGTTTTCTTCCAAGTTAGTAGGTTCTTCTCCATTAGTTGCCCTTGACAGGTGATCAGGTCCTGCATTCAACTTCCCTAGTTTGACTATCACTTCGAAATCAAATTCTTGGAATAATAATATCCATATACAGATCCTCCCCCCCAACAATGGCTTGTTTACTATATATTTGAGGACATAATGGTTGTTGAACATTTTAAAGTGTTTACCTAGTAAATAGTGCCTGAATTTCTGAAGTGCATATACCATGGCTAGGTCTTCTCTTTTTGTGGTGTTGTAATTCTTCTTATATTATGACAATTTTCTTATTGAAAAGGCTATAGGGTGGTCTAAGTCCCTTGCACCTGGCTGTGCCATAATTGCTCCAAGTGTTATGGTTGATGTATCTATGTGTACATGAAATGTATTTTCCCAATTTGGAAATACTAGTATAGGTGTTGTCACCATATTTTCCTATAGAGTTTCCAATCCTTGCTGGCAATCCTCATTCCACTGAAATCTAGTGTCTTTCTTTAACAATTTCTCCATTGGTGTAGTAATATGCACATACCCCTTTATAAATTTCCTGTAATAGCATGTATGTCCGAGTGTTTCCCTTAATTGGCGCACTAAATTTGGTGGTGGTAAATTCATAATGACTGCAATCTTAGCAGGGTCCACCAATAAACCTTTTTTACATACTATATGTCCCAACAATATTCCAAAAGGTGTGCCAAAAATGTATTTTTTGATGTTTAATGATATTTGACATTGCTTGCATCTTTCCAACATTAGTCTTAGCACTTCTACATGGTCTTTTAACATACTATATACAGTCCAGTCATCTAGGTATACTTCTAGAAACTGATGTATGAATTACTTAAAAGAGGCTATGACTACTCTTGAAAAAATGGTTGGTGCATTCTTTATCCCAAATGGCATGACTTTATACTGGTAGGATCCCAATTGTGTAGAAAAAGTAGTCTTATACTTGTCCTCTGGGGCTATTTTAATCTAATGGTAACATTAGAATCCATCTGTGAATGAATATGCTTCTTGGCCTCCCACATGCTCTAATACCTCTTCTGTAAAAGGGGTAGGAAAAGGGTCATCTAAGAAATCATCATTAAGTTTCCTCAGATCTACACAAATCCTTATCCCCTCTTCTTCTTTTCTTGGACTACCATAGGAGTGATCCATTCATATTCCTCTACTGGTTCTATGATACCAACTTCTAGCATTCGGTCAATTTATTCTTTAACTTTCTGGTTATACATTGGATTCGGTCTATAAGGTCTTTGCTTGATAGGTCTAGCCTCAGGTTTGAGGGGTATCTTCATCTCACCTAGATCTCTTGTTATTCCTTTCATATCTGTAAATTTTGTTGGAAATAGGCCACTGTATTTGCGTAGTAACTCTATTATTCTTTCTACTGTTTGCTCATCCCAATATTCGCCAATACTTGCCATTTTAGGTTTTTCATTCGTCCCAATTTTGACTTTATTAACTTTGATTGGTGCAACAAACACTTATGACTCCATATATGGACCTTCCACCTCTCTTTCTCCCTCAATATCTGTAATCTGAATGTTGTGCAGATCATCTTCATATGGTGCTTTCTCTTCCACATGATAGCATGCAAGTAGCTCTTTGACTATCTGTCTGTTATGTTGTTGATATTTTGGCATGATTTCCAGTTCTATTTCACCAAAAAATATCACTCCTCGTATCAACTTCAACACTGAATCAATTTTGGGGTTCTCATGTTCAAATGAGAAAGTTACTAAAAACAATTGTTGTAATATTTTCCATTCTATAGTGCCTCTGCACATCTCCTGTTCTATGTATCGGTTCCCTGGGATTCCTTCCAATGTATGGATAAAATGATGAGGCCATTCCTCTGGGGGTGTCATCCTCCATTGTGTCCTTCATTTATCCAAGTGTTTCATTGGTGTTCCTTGCCCATCATACCTCTGTAGTTTATTGCTCCCCTATTCTACACAAAATCTAATGCGCATTAGTCATTTACGTTGATACTAGTCCTAAATTGTTTCTTTGTGCGCACCCCGCCATCTTGCAGGTGTTGCCTTGAGTGAAATATCTAGGGCTAAGAGCCTATGATTTTCTAACACTTTGTCTTCATATGTTTTCAAGAATTCCTCTAAGTCATTTATCCCATGAAAACTGGGAGGTTCTCTTATCTCTGTACCAAACCATATTTCTACGCATTCTATTCTTGTGCACCTTCTTGTGGAAACTTCGTGTAATCATTATTACCAATTCTCCAAAATTGTATCTGAGTCAAATGCACATGATTTAATTATTCTCCAGCTGAGTACCCCAACTGCAGTTGGGTTAACATAATCCTCTTGTCGTGTGGTGGTTTCGTACAACTTATTTATTTCTTCCAAATCCAAACAAGTGGCCTCTACAAACACTTCTCCTTCTGAAGGATCCAATGGTGCAATGACTCTATAGTCACTTGATTCAAAAGTCATTTTTCTTGTCTTCAGGTTGATTATAGCCTAGTTATTGAATGCCCAATCCAATCTGGGTAAGGTTGTGTTGTGTCATTCACTATCTCTATTACTTCAAAATATTCTTTAGTGCACACTCCATCCAAATCTACTGTCACACCTTTAATTCTTCCAATATGTATCACTTGTGTTGATTTGATAGTTTCAACTAGACAAGTGAATATCCTAGGGTGGGTTCCCCCATACACTTCCACGTATTCTTAGGTAAGACATTTACTTCAGAGCCTAAATCTAGTATAACATCATCCATATTTAAATCCCTAATGTTGGCACTCAGTCTAAATTCTCTGTTTGTCCTTCTTCTTGTATGGAGATTATTGATTGTTTTATTCTCTAACTTCCCTTCTACCTCTATGTTACATATTTCTAACATATTTTGTAAGACCTTAACAGATGATGGATCATTCAATAAATTAACATAGGATTGTAGAAAATTCTTTATGGAACTTACATGTTATAAAGGTTGTCTTTCATCAGTATGATCCATTGAAGATGGCCTTTCATACAATGGTGGATTTTGAGCTTGTTGTGCAACTGATGTAGATGCAAGATTATGCTTGAGACACTCCTTTTGGGCCTCCTTAAATGTTTCCCTTTCTTTCTGTGCGTCAAACTGCTTCTATGGTTCAATGTGATTCTTAACCCATTGGTGTTGAGTTGGATCTCATGTTACTACATCAGTTCATGTCTTTTCTCCTCCTCGTGTGACTATATTGATGTTTCTCCCATCATCCCTGGCTTATGCAGAAATCCATTAGAAATTCTGGTTGTTATGGTTCCTTTTTTCTTGGATCTTCCCCAAGAGTGTTGGACATTCTTTTGTGTCATGGTTTGTTGCGCAACAATACATACATGTCGCTGGTGGAAGTGGGAAATCCCTTGAATAATGTCCTGGTTGTTGGAAATTGTGGCACACTATTGGTCCTATGCCTCATCCAAATCCTCCTCTACCTTGTCCTCCACCTTTGTATCCACCTTGATCTCCTCGTGGTGCATTGTACTGAGGTACCTGGTTATACTGCATGAGGTTATACTATGGCTGCGCTTTATTATATTCTGGTTACACATTGTTGTATTGCTTATGTGAGTTTTTGTATTGTTGTTGCACATTGTTGTATGGTGGTTGTACTTGACTGAACTGATTTTCAATTTTTCCTATCATCATTTTTTCTTTCTCTCATCAACTTCATCTTTCTACAATCCTTATCATCATGACCCACTGATTTGAAAAAATTGAAATATGAACTTTTTGGTATTGTATTATACTTCTACATCTTTGGACAATGATATGGAATATGCCCATGTGTCATACAAATATATCACCATGGTCCTCCTGTTGGTAATGGGTTTGGCACCTCTTTCACCATATACTATGCAAAAGTTGGACATTCATTCTTATGGTGTCCTTTTGTCCTACATAGGGTACACAAAACAACTTCTCTTTTCTCTTTACCATTATTCTGGTTAAGTTGAAATGTTATATTCTTCAAATCCGCCTTCAAATCATCTATTGATGGAATTGTTTGTTGATACTGGTTCTCTTCTAGTTGTAAGGCTTCCTGAAAAGCTTTTGCCTAAGCTTGGAATTTCTGCTTTCTTAATGGGTATTTCAAGTGTGGTAACAATGAGTTCAAAAATAAGTGCCTATGTTG
This sequence comes from Picea mariana, assembly GCA_032191745.1. Classification (NCBI taxonomy): domain Eukaryota; kingdom Viridiplantae; phylum Streptophyta; class Pinopsida; order Pinales; family Pinaceae; genus Picea; species Picea mariana. Next base: position 23,276 of record JASDQU011249637.1, read on the forward strand.
CATGACAATAATTGCATATTTAAACTTTCCTTTGAGTCGTTTGAACCTATAATCAATTTCCCACATAGAATCACCTAGTTTCTGCCCGATTTCAATCATTTCATTCATGTACTAGTATTTTGAGTTGGGCTTCTGAAATTCGTTTACCAATAGTTTTTTAATGTCCGTGATAGTCTTTGGTATTCCCTTTGGACTGACAACATCTAGGCTCATATACCAATCTAGTGCATGGTCTCTTAGTATGATTTCTAACTGTGTGAGCTTTGTATCCTCATCTTTGATTTGCTTTGATTTCCAGATATTCTCACAGATGAATAAGTTATTTTCAAGGTCCTTTGATGCTTCTCCCTGAAATTCTGGTAGTTTGATCGTGGGATCATGTCTTGCCATTTTGAACTGTGTTGAACTACTGCCTCCGTGTGGTGTAGATAATTGACTATTACTTTTTGAACTGGCTCCTCCAGTAGATGCTCCTTGATTGGGTGTGTGTCCTGTTGTTTTTCTTCCACCAAAATTTGGTTGTCTAAACATTGGTGTCCTTTCTGGTGTATTGGTCATACATGGGGTTGTAGGTTCCACACTGACAGTGATCTGGATTGGAGTTTTGCCTTATTTCCATGAACTTGGACCTCCTGTTTTCCTTTAATATGTTTTGTGTAGAATTTCCTCAATCTTCTCCACAGCCTGGAGATCCTATACCTCTTCTTCATCACTTGCCAAGCCCTCTCTGTCATCTATGGCTCTCTTCTTGTTATTCATTTTATATTGGTAAGGTACTCCATTGTGCGTCTTTCTCACTTTTTAAATTATCTACTTTATCTGGTCTTCTTCCATCATGATCGGGTCTATGGCCTCCTTCTTATTTTCCTTATCCATCTCCTCTTCCATTTCTCAACCTCTTGTCAGTGCTTTCCCCCTTCCCCCATGCACGCAGGGAAGTTTAGTTGTTTGATTCCATGGTAATCACACCATTGTCACACAATAAAATCTTGATTGAAGTATATAGTGATATGATGTACCTAACTTTGGGTCCCTTTAGAAAATTATACTATGTTGCAGTGTAATACTTCGCGGTATCTACTGCAAATTCAGTGATAAACCCTGCAACAATACTGTCTAACTAGAAATCTACTACGCACATAAATTTGTTATCTAATCATTTTCCACAAGATTCCACTTAAGCTGTCTGATTCGGTTTGTAGGGTGGTTGTATTTAATATCAATAACCACTCATACAACAAATGTGGGAAATCATAGAAAAATACCTCATGCAAGTCGCTAAACACATATTTGTCGAGATATTTTTGCGATGTTAAATTAGTTTTTTTGTTGTCCTTCTGTGCAAACTCAAGTTCCTTTGTTTCCAACCATCTTTCAAACTCTACCTTTTTTGGATTCCATGGCCTGGAAATTCCCTTCTATACTTTCAATCTCCGTACGTTTCTTCCACGTATCTTGTCCAATCAATCTTGTGCAGTTCCATCTGGAAATAGAACCATTTGTTGGTTATTCTCTTCCACTTCTTCTTGGGATGAACTAGGTTTGTATCTCAACAGGTTTCCAACAAAACCCTAAAAAACTATCGCCCCCCCTAGTAACCAGAAGGAAACATTGTGCATAGGGTGCATAACACAGTCTCACCCGAAATATATTTTATGGGTGACTGCGATACTCAAGTATTTTCATTCTAGGAAAGAGTGGGGATTTGGGATTGTGTTATTTCTTTCTAATGTATTATCCTTTTGAATTATTCAAGTACTTCTCTAATTTATTCATCTTTAAACCTATGCATGCATACTGATATTTCTAGTTTAACCATTCATTCATAAACTAATGATCAACAAAAAGTAAACATTAATTAACAATCACACATAACACATAAGTTTACCATGGTTCACCCCTTTCTGGGGCTATGTCCACAAAGATCTGGATCTATGCTCTTTTATTTATTCTACTACAAAATTTTGCATTGTGCGCATTACATCTTCTGTAATAAAATCAACATGAGGGAAAGAACACTCTATGAGGTTGAATAGATCACACCAGGCTCCCCATCCTGTTACCTAACCCTCAATGACTAGATTATTTGACTCTTCTACAGGACTTATTGCAATCCATAATCCATAAAATTACAATAATCATCGCTCTTTTCCTCTAATAACATCACTCCCAAAATCATTCTCTAAAAAATCCCCCTCTCGCATACCTCCTAGGTCCTTACTTATATTACTTTTTGTCTTATAATGATTACATTCCTTGTCAAAAACCCTAACCCTAATATGGTTAGGCTTTCCTTCCTACACACAACGTTGCTTTTCCTCTTGCATGCTGATTTTCCTTCTTTTTATGCATACTGATTTCTTGCCACCTATTGCTTGCGCTCCAAAATTAGGTCTTCCTTTCCAAATTTAGGTCTTTCCCCAAAACACATCCTTCTCCAAAAATAGGCCTGCACCCAAAATCAACTTCCTTCTCAAAATAGGCATGCACTCAACATCCATATACAACATCCAAGGTCAAAGGAAACAAATACCCAAATCAAGTTTTGAAAGGGGACCTACTAGTATAAGGATGGACTACTTTGTTATAACAGAGTTGAATATAGATTACATTTTAATCCCAAGTATTTATATGATTCTAATTGTAACCCTTTAAAAGTTGAACCAATGACCTATTATTTTCTTCTATCTTCCCATTAGTGTGTGGATGGAAGATTGTATATCTCTTCAACTTGGTGTCCATATTTTCCCAAAGTGTAGTCCAAAAGGCACTAAGAAATTTGGTAACCCTAACTAAGATGATGCTCCTTGGTATCCAAAAGTGCACCTGGGCCTATTCAAAGAAAATTCTTGTTGCTTATTGTCCTTTGATGGTCTTTTTACAAGGCATAAGAATGCACATCTTTTTTAACCTTTCAACTACCACAAAAAAATAGTCATGTTCCTTCTTGGTTGTTGGTAAACCACCCACAAAATCCATAGAAATTATTTCCCAAGATCGAGTGGGTACATGCAAGGGATGGTATAAATATTTATTTATATTGGTAGTCTTGTTGGTACAATGAAGTATGCATTCTCTAATATATCGAGATACATCTACTTGCATTTTGGGCCAATACACATACCTTTGTTAGTTAGCAATTGTCTTCCCAAGAAGAAAATGTCTTGCATCCTTGGAGGTCTGAGCCTCTTTGATAAGTTTCAATATTTCACCTTTAGGCACATAGATCTTGTCTATATTATAGAGAAACCCATTTTAGAGATGATAGTCATCCTTACTTTCACCTTCTTCTACACGAATTTGGCCTTGTAGTTGTTGAAACACCTATTTAAAGTCCTCATATTTTATGTATGACTCTTTGTATGCATCATGGGTAGAAGGATCCATGTGCATAAGATTTCCCAATGATACAATCTCATATGTGGGTGGCATCAAAATAATATCTACCAACTTATTAGTGTTTCCCTTATAATATTGATGACTAGATGAAACTACTACAAAAACCCCATCCACTTGTAATGTTTGGTTTGATGAAGCTTACTCTAGGCCTACAAATAATGCAGTTGCTGATGATTAATGTGGATAATGGTTTCATTTCCCACAAGATAGTTCTTCCACTTATTAACATCTTGAAATAGGGTATAGAATTCCTTATCATATAGGGTAGTTTGTGACTTCCATGTGAAACATCTCAGAATGATAGCATGTTTTCTTACCTCCATATATCAAGACCACTCCCCGAAGCATATCAAATCACTTTCATCTCCAATTTGAAGGGATTTTTCAAGTTAGGAAATGCAAGGATTGGTGGTTGACTAATCTTTCGTTTCATCTCATTGGGATTTTTTTTGTTGATTCTTTCCCCACTGGAAACTCTTACCACTAGTTGTTATGGCATGGAGTGGTGAAACTACCACTAAAATGATGCTATGAACTTTTGTATGTACTACACTACCCAAAAAAATATCATAACTTCAATCAATGTCATTAGTAGGAATTGGCCACTTGATGTTGACCTCCATGTTTGTGGGATCTATCTTGAGTTCCCCTCCACCAATCATACCCCAAATACATCAATGACTACTAGGAAAACTAACATTTCTCAAGGTTATCCAACAAATGATGCTTTTTTAGAGTCTCTAACACCTCCATGAAAAGTGAGATGTTCTTTTCCTAGTTAGAGATATAAATGAATATTTTATCCAAATAAACTATTACAACTGAATCTAAGTCAGGACTCAATACATCATTCATCGGTTGCATAAATGTAGTTGGTGCATTACATAAACCAAAAGGCATATCTAGATATTCACACAGACCTTGCATTGTCTTAAAGGTGGTCTTGTAGGTGTCTTCTTATTTAACACAAACCTAGTGGTATCCCTATTTGAGATCCAACTTGGTGAAGTACTTGGAATGTTATAGTTGATCTAATTAAAAATCATTTATCCTAGGCAGAGGGTATCAATTATTGAGTGTGATCTTTTCCAAATCTTTGTAGTCAATACACATTCACCAAGTCCAATCCTTCTTGGGTATTATGATGATAGGTGATCCATAGGGTGAGGTTCTTGGTCGAATTACTCCCTACTCTAACAACTACTACAACTATTTCTTCACTTCATCCGCCTCTAGAACAAACTATCTATATAACCCAATATTTGGTAATGGGGAGTTAGAAAACAACTGTATCTCATGCTCCACTTCCCTCTTAGGTGGTAACCCCTTAATCTCTTGGAACACTCCCATGTATGCCTACAACAACTCCTACAATTGTTGTTTCTTCTCTTTAGTACATCCCACTAGGGATTCCTTTACTCTTGCCAATTCATCACCTGACTAATTGATTATCTCTTAAGAAAAGAAATACTTGTTACCATAGTTGATCAACTTTTGTCTTGGTCAACACTTACCAATGAGATATTTGTCTTACCTTTGTGTGTGTTTATGATGTAATGTTTCCCACCCTTGATAAAGTGGTACTAGTTTACTCTCCTTATGAAGATAAAATCCCTCATATACATGTAGGGGCTCCCAAAATATACACCACACATGTCAAGGGGTACTACACATAACTCCACTTCATCAATAAAATTTGCACTTATACCAAAATTTATCTTATAGTATTTCATGAACTTGAGCTCTGGATCGTTGTTTACCTATCCCAATGGATATAGGCTAGAATGATCATGAACTTCCAACCAAAGCTTGTTGACCAGATCAGTTGCTATAAGGTTTGCATGTGAACTGGAATTGAATAGATCATTTACCTTGGACTTTTTGACTTGGATCTTAATACAAAATAATTTTTTTGTCTCCTTCTCTTCGTTGTGATGAAGTCTACTCAAATTCACCTCCTTCTACAGTAAGGTGTAGACAATATCTTCATCAACATCTAAACTTCTCTCTACCAGGTTGCTTGAATCCATGGCTAGTAGGTTCTTTTTCTTGGCATCCTTCTTATGGTTCTTTGGATTCAGTTATGCATGTAGCTTCCACTTATCTTTGATGCGACCATCAATATTACAATAGTTGCAATGATTATTTGTATCCTTGCATTGATGTGAAATAACTATCACGTTCTTGTCTTTTCCTTTCCACTTCTTCTTCCCCTCCTTAGAAGCATCTTGGTGTTCTTTCTATTTATAACCACTTGGTTTCTCTTTTTTATGGTCTATACTCTCTAGGTATTGTGCTTTCACACAAGCCTCATCATGGTCCTTGTTTTGAAGAGCATCACTTACTTTCGCAAATAAATATGTATACCCCTTAGATACTTGAGGAGTACACTTGGGTTCTTGGGAGAAATACCCAACATGATTTCTAGTTTCTTGGATTTGGTGTTGTACTCTTGCATACTCATCCCTTTTCTTTGCTTAAAGTGATGGAAACATATCCATTGGTTCTATACATATCTAATGGGGTAAAAATAGGAATTTTCGAGGGTTTTTAACACCTCCCACTTATTTATTTGTGGAACACCCTCCAACTTTAGGGTCTCTGTGTGGCTCTCCCACCAAGTTAGTGCATAGCCCTCTAGTTTTAGTTGAGAAAATGGAATTTTCTACTCTTCATCTATATTATGGACATTGAAATACACTTTTAATTGTTGAAACTAATGATTCAACTTGATAGAAACAATTTCACTTTGATAGGGCTTGATTTCCACCTTCACTACCATTTTAAGCAAGGGTTTTGAAGGATTTATGGCACCAAAATTTGGTTTCTCTTTTTCGGGCTATTTTTTCAACTCCTTTTCTGGGTCTTGTCTATCTCTTGTTTTTTCATTTGATCCAACTTCTGAGTTAGAGCCACAAACCTACCTAAAAGGTCTAAACTTTTTCAATAGAGCTTCTATGAGGATGGCCATGTTGCAAGAGATATCAATGAATTTCTCTTCCAACCTCACAAATCACTCTTTTTGTTCATCCCAAGGGTTGTTATGAACATACTCATTCACCATGGCTAGGATTTTGTCACTTCCTTCTTAATCCAATTCATAGATTCTGCAACTTTCCACAAATACATCAAACAAAACTACTATGATACTAATATGATCTGTAAATTGTCATGGATATTCTGCTAGAGTAGTTTATCACAAAATATCCTGTAATATTTTAAAATATTTTACTAAGTAGGTTTATTTCCTTCTCAAATTTATTATCACTAGCTTATTGCTCAAATTTATAAAAATAATTGAGATATGAAAATGAAAGAGTAGGAAAATGAACAAACTATCCAAAAAAATGAACACGAGATGTATCCTGGGAAATCTAATATGGGAAAAAACCTAGCTAGAAAGTGAGACCTATTCTCTTCTCTCTTTTATTTAGATATGAAAATGAAAATACAAATAAATGGCCACTCACTATGGAGTTCCCTTTAACATTATAGCATGAATGGTTGCTATAGAATCTTCTTCCTCCTCTTTTATGATCTCAAATCTCACTCCTAGATGCTTTGCTCAACTATGGAACAAGTATAATGCTAAAGAATGGAACCCCCTCTTCTCCTAGTGGCCTAATATTTAACATAGTCTGACAATGGTATAGGGTTAAGGTTTTTGCATGCCTCAACCCTCAATTAGTGTTAGGCTTTGGACCTTCTAGAATCTTCTTGAAATTATGCACGTGGCTAGCCCCACATGTGTGAGTAATGTGGGTTGACGTGGCATCCACTTGACACCATGGTGGTCAAGAAGGTAGTTCAACTTGTGGGAGGCATTATTTCCACATGTGAGCTTTGATTAAGGTGATTTTATAATGATTGGAAAACTCTTAGTGTGTAGAACAACATTGAGGGGTTGAGAGCTATGCTCACAAAATTTTTGACCCAAAAAAGTGTCATTTGTGGCCCCAAAATGACTTTGGAAGGTTCTGAACCCAAAATTTCCAAACTGGGATCTGCCACTAAAGTGGGCTCTGTAATCCAATTCCTCCAATTTTTCCACCTAGAAAGTACCAATATAGATGGCAAATTATATACTAATCCATTCAAGATCATGTATTTTTATCATTATTCATATCCAAAAAGGGACAAAAAAATAATTCTCCCTTTTGAGTGTTGTTTTTATTAGAGCTCACAATAAATAAAATATCAACAATACTTAAAACAAAAATAAATATAACATTGCATAGCATAAATGTTTTTTTTTATATGAACTAGAAATATATATTAAAATATACACATTTTTTTTCACCGTCGATGATTTCAACTGGTAATAATAAACCTTGTTTTGTGTAAAACACATCATGTGGATGCAAATTCACACCTTTAAGGATATGACAGCCTCTACCAATTAAATCTACATGAATTTTAAATATTATTACCTAACATATTGTTCCACTAGTGGAAACCTCTACTAAGCAATATAAAACTTCCAAATTATATGGAATTTTCAATGACTCATGTTCAGACATACTAGGAATTTTTTCACAATAAATACAAACAGAGATGCCCGCCTTTATGGTAAAATCAAATGGATTTGTGTTGCATACCAAAATCATGTGCATTTGATGATTTTTTCCTACCAATAACAAAATCACCATCTCTCAATAAGGGAATCACATCTAAATAGGATTCCATATAAAATTGTCACTTGATGGCTATAATGGAATGTTTTTTATGATCTTAATTTGACACACACATGATTTTATTTCACTTAATGAAGGATGGTATAATATAAGATTGTAACCTTCATTTGTAGACACCATATGAACATGAAAAACATCATGCATATTATGTGTCCATGTGTAATTGGTACCAACAATGTAAATAATTGCATCATTACCATAATAGATCTTCTAAACCATTTTCTTCTTTAAGAAGAGCAATTGTATAATATTTTAGAATATTTCCCCTTACACACTGTGTTGTTAAATGGAAATGCAATTGATAATATATAGGCCTATCATTAGGTGGGATCTGAAAATCATTACCACTATATAAAACTATTTCACTCCAACAAATGTTTTTAGTGATTCTAAATAATTTTCGTAACTTTCATCATTGTAAAGATAATTTTTTCTATCTTTCTGATTGTCATTTTTCTTGTCTAGCATCTTCTTCAACAGATATTTGAAAAGATTCTCCCACAACTTTTGGTGGAAGTGGATTCGTTTATTTGTGTGGCAATGAATTTAGGTCTATACTTTCCATGATTATTATTATTTTTAAAGTTGCAATCATGACAAGATGCCCAAATGGGATACACAATTTACACATAAGATTTCTAAATTGGAAAGAAACAATGAAAAAAACAATCCATCTCCATAAGAATAATACTAAATAATATATAACCTTTAGTAAAAATCTTTGATTTCTTTTGACCTTTCAACCAAGGTTTTATCTTTGCATCTAAAACAAAACTGACACCCCTAAAAGATTTCTACATCAAGTTATTAAGGGTAAAATCGAGTATTGTGCATATATAGTATTTGATAGACAACTCTTATATCATGCTTAGAAAAGAAATACAAAATAGAAATTACAAAAGAAAAGTAACAAGCCTTATGAGAATATAACATGAAAAAATATGAGATCTTAGCATTTACATTAATTAAACTTAAAGAAACATGGATAAAGGTCCTTATAAATCATTTTAGACTATACTGCAACTTCCAAGTACTTGAAACTATAATCAATTATGGGTAGCCTTTTCCAAAATAAAATTTCTCATTATATTAGAAATATAATTGGATTACATCATCTAACCCTATTAACATATCAGATCTTGAAAAGATCTGACAAAAAGCAAGAAATTTTTTTAACTTCCTTAAAACACTATCACCAGTGTCCAACTGTCATACCGATCGAGGAATATAAAAAAAGTTCCCTTACAACAAGAGCATAGTCTTACCCACCATACTAAGATACTGACTCTTATCACATGGAAAAGCTATTCAAGCATATAATAGAAGACTCTAAAGCTTCTAGTAGGGCCTTTGTTTCCATCTTCCCACTGAGTGTAGTAAATATTACCCCATTGATCCTTTAGATCCTCCTTTGATAAATCATCATCCTCCATGTTGAATTCTCTGTAGGCATGGGTAAAGGTAATCACTCCAAAGAGAGTGCTCAAGTCTCTAATATTTTTCTTCCATTCGTCAAACGCCATGATCTGAAGTCTTCCCCTGCCATTACACCAATAAATTATGATTTTTGAGTCTCCAATTATTTGCATATCTATAAGGTGTAACCTTGAGGCCAGAAAAAGAGTAACCTAGACACAAAGTAAATCAGCCATGTTGTTTGTACCAAGAATAGTGTTGAAGGTCCACTTATAAAATGTCAACTCACTAATCCTGATAATACAACCAACTCCACTTTTTGATCCATCTGAAGAGGCCACTCCATCAAACCATCACACTGGAAGAAGCATGAGAGGAGGACCCATGGTCTTGCATTTTTTAAGCCCTTTCCAAGAAGAGATACAAGTATTTATAGATCCTAAATACTTTAAAACTACAACATTAATGGAAACTATCCCATTTTCAAAAAGCACCTTATTTCGGTCCAACCAAATATGCCAACAAATAATGGTTGGAAGATCAGACAAAGCCGAGTTTTGAGAAATCCACTTATCAAAACAACCTTCAACCTTTAATCCATCCCAATTTAAAAATTGCTTTAGGACACCTGAAATGAGAGCCAAAATTTATGGGTGAAATATCAATGGATGACTAAGTGATTAAGAGTCTCAGGTACTCTAGAACAAAAGATACAAAAGGTTGGTCCTTCCCACCCCATTGTAACAAGGTTATCCTAGGTGAGGATTTTGTTTTCTAGAATGAGCCAGAAGAAGAGTTTGATTTTCAATGCAACATTCCATTTCCACAAATAATACCTTCATCCTCTTATAGTATGATTCCAGCAGATCTTTTCTAAATCTTTTTATATATTTTTTACCAAGAGGATCCCCAACTTATCACCTCCCTCCCACATGAGTTCATCCTCTTTTTCCTGTAGTTGAATACCCACCCCTGAGAGGACACTTCGATAATCATCCCATTCCTTATCTAAGTCACCCGAGAGGCCTAGAGTGGTTCCATATTTCTAGTAGGACTTATGATGATCCGTCCTCAATTTATTATGTGCCTGAAACAGAAAGGTGATACCATGCTGCTTTAAGGCATAAATAAGTTCAGACAATAAGATGGACTTCTTTCCTAGGCCCAGAATACAATCTTTGCCTACCTGGATTGCATGTCCACTACTCGGACTCCAGCATAACCAGTGGCCAATAATCGAGAGCACTTTAACGAGATTTTTCTAGGTATGTGACACTAACACCTGGGAACTAGAAACTGATATGAACCATGTTTGCACTGAAACATATGGTAAATACTTGTCCTTGATAAAATTATGCCAGAGGCCTACCTTCGTCAACACTTTCCACAGTGTATTCACTACCAATTATTTTGTTGAAAAGGAAAAGGTTTCTCAGAACCCATCCCCCCACCTTCTTAGGCTTTGCAATCACCGCCCATCTGTAGAGGTGAAAATGTTTCCTATCACTGCAAACAGACCATAAAAATGAAAAAATGAGTTGTCGGATCTTAACTAACACCGAATTCAACACCCCTGCCAGAGTCATCCAATAGACCAATTGGATTTCTAAAACTACCTTTATAAGGACAAAATGTCCTCCAAGAGTAAGCCAATGGTTACACCCATGATCTATCCTCCATTTGAACTTTTGAATAAGCCAACGTCAGTCTTCCGATTTGTAAATTGAATATTTTAGAAAGTATCCCAAATACCTGAATCAGACATCAAGAGTGATGAAATTATACATAAATAGATCTCTAAAGGGGGCCAGACTATCATCATCAATGCCTACATAATTAAAAGATGATTTTGAAATATTTATCTCTAGACCAGAAGCACTAACAAAATTTTCCAGAATTTCCGAAATCTCCTTCCATTCCTGGAGATTAGATCTGGTCATTATCAATACATCGTCAACAAAGAAAAGATGTAGAATTTTGATAATTCTAGCTACTTTCACACCTGTCAATTTCCATGCCACCTTACCCTTATTAAGTAAAGTACTGAGCCCTCCCATCACAAGGATGAATAATAATGGGGAAAGCAGGAATCCTTTCCTAATCCCTCTGCCTCGATGAAAAAAGTTTGATGGCTGCCCATTTAGCAACACTGCGTATGTTACAGAAGTAACACAGCTCATAATCCAATTTGTTACCAATAATCCAAAACCCTCTTGTATCAGGATCAACCTTAAGAAATCCCAATTGATGTAACCATAAGCCTTCTTTAGATCAAGCTTTAAGATTAAATATTTTAAATTCTTATTTTTTATACTATGTAAGCATTCCTGTGTCGTCCCGACTGCATCCATAATTTGTCTCCCCTGTAGAAAGCCCAACTGTTCTTCCGACATGCAGCGAGAAAGTATAGGATGTAGCCTATTTTCCATAATCTTTGCTATAATTTTATAACATAGGTTACGCAGTGAAATGGGTCGATAGTCACCAAATGTTAAAGGTTTATTTACTTTAGGGATTAAAACTAGAAAGGTAGAATTTAAATATTTAATCACCTCTCCCTTCCTCCTATATTCCTCAACCATCCCAAGTAAATCTTCCCCAACCAAATAAAAAAAGTGGAGGAAAAATTCAATAGTCCAGCCATCAGGGCCTGGAATTTTATCCTTTGCAAAATCCTTAAGTATGTTCAACAATTCCTCATTTGTGCAAGTTCTTTCTAAATGGATCAATTCTTCCTCTGTAACCATATAAGGAAATTGGCTAGCTAACATATTCTGATCTTATCGGAGGATACCCAAGTCCGACCCAATGTTTTTGAAAAATTTTACACCTCTGATTTTAAATCCTCTTGACCCGCAAATTCTTGGCATGTCTCATCCTAAATCTCCCATATCTTCTTTTGGTTTTTTCTATCACTAGAAAAGTGATCGAAGAACTTGGTGTTCTGGTCCCCACTCTTTAGTGAGATCGCCCGACTTTGTTGTCTCCACAAATCCTCTTCGGCTTGTAGGATTTTCAATCTCTCAAATTCAATAGCTTTTACTTGGTCATCCATCTCCTGATTGTTTAAATCAATTATGGAAGTCTGATAGAGATTCTGCAAGTCGGATTCCAATTTATCTAATATCCTTGTAGTCTGGGATCTATTCTGAAAAACCCAAGCTTTTATAGTGGTCTTTAAACACTTCAACTTCTATACCAATATCTGCTGAATTTTTGGTTCTTGTAAGAATTTTGGATCCTTCCAAACTTCTTTTCTAATCTGGGTAAAATCAACTTTACATAACCACCTCGAGTTTAACTTGAAAGGCTAGTTTTTGTGTTGACAATTACCATCGAGTTGTATAATAACTGGAGTGTGATAAGAGATATAGGGATAGGCCACCCAAGAACGATACCTTCCAACAATTCTCAACAAATCAAAAGTAACAAAATCCCTATCCAATATTTTCATAATGCTATCTGATCCCAATCTACCATTACACCACATTGGCACAAGTGTATCAGGTAGAATATCCACCTGGACACCTTCTCGAAACAAATCTTTTAGATAAAGATCCAAAGGATCGAGATGGGTTGTATCCTGCCAAATGTCTCCTTCATGCAAGGTGAAATTAAAATCACCAGCCACAATCACATTTTTAAGGGAAAGAATACCCCTTATCCCCTACCTTTTCCCAGAAGGTTTTTATGTCACTGCAAGGTCCATAAACATTTAAAAATGAAAACTTCTCCTTCATCTCGAAGCTGGAACCTGTTAAGAGTAAACCACCACAACAAATATAAGTATTTAGATAAAATTTTGTAGGGTCCCAAACCACAAGAAAACCCTCTTATTTTCCCACTGAACTCATTGTTGCGGTGTACCATTCAGGTCTTAAGGAAGTCAAGAATGATATGGCCCTGGATTAGTCAACCAGAGTCTCTTGCAAAAAAAAATGTTTGGGACAGTATTTTTTAGTAGTCTACGCATAGAAACCAATTTCAGGGATCCCCCCACTCCGCTTATATTTAAAGAAAGTAGTATCTTGATTTTTCACGTGATAGGGCTTTGATGCCTCTAAGTGCCCCAAAATTAGTAATCGAGGTAGAAACACAGTCTGAATCCAAAGAAACGTTCTTAGCTCTCTTCCGAGCACTTCTAGTATTGATTGGTGAAATCTCACACCTCATACCTATGGACCAGGAAAAACCCTTACCAAATGAGTCTTGCAGCCCCTCTCGAGTCACAATAACATCTCTATTCTGGGAGTTGTCAATGAGCTTGCTTGAAACATCGGTCTTACCTAGAAAAACATGAAGAGGAAGAAGAACGGGAAGCTACTTTAAGAATGGTACTAAATCATCCAAGACAACACCGAAAAAACTTTCCCCTACTTCCACCCCCAAAAAACTCAAGAACCTTTGAGTACCTTGCTCTGAAGGACTAGGGATATCAATCCCCACTCAAAAATCTTGCTTTGTACAAAGATGCAATCCCAGGACCTTTGAGGGAAAGTCTCTTGAAAAACTAGCACCAGTAGGGAGACCCTGACTGACAATGCCCTCCAAAGAAGTCAGAGAATCAGGCAAGAAGTGAGTCTCTGACTGCTTAATAGAAGGTCTAACTAATTGTCTCAAGTCCATACTAACAGTCTCGAGGCTCCTAGTATGTCTGTCTCTAGGAGATAGAGCCCTGCTACTAACCCGAGGAGAAAAAGGAGGAATAAAGGTGAGTCTAAAATCTTAGAGACCTATTTACGATGCGCACTAGCCCAAGACACCTTATCCAAAGAATCACGTTCCCAAGAGGATAGTGAAAAAAACAGAGAGGGACATAGAGATCTTAACTTACCTGTAAAGCTGCTTTTTGGCCCATCACTAATGGATAGCTCAGATTCCATGTTGAAACCATTCCAGTCACCCAAATCTACCTTCAGAGGGTCTTTGTAGGTGGGTCTACGAAGCAACGAGGATTTAGAAGAATCTTCATCAAAAATACCCCATAGGCAGTCTCTGCGAAGGTGGCTAGTTTGGCGACACCGTGAACAATGGAAAGGGATTCCAAAAAAATAAATCCTCTGACAGCTCAGAAGACCACGTCACTCAAGCTCGATGGTCTCTGAAATCCCTGCGTGAATATCAATATCCACCAACACTTTAAAAATACGCTTATCCGGAGCTTTCAGAGAGACTTCATCCACCGCAATGAACCTGCCTAAACTATTTTCCACTGCCTCTAGTGCTCTTATATTCCATAGTTGCAGGGGTAAACCAAGGAGTAACACCCATAGATGTCGAAGTTGAAAGTACTCCCATGTAGGATCAAAATTTAATCGCCACCTTTTTAACATTAAGCTCCTACCGTCCATAACCCACAGTTTTTATTGCAGTTGTGAGGAATCTTCCGAGTTCCTGCAACAAAACATAAACCAACCATGTGATAGGAAAAAATACCTCCAGACTGTAACCCAAAAGAGGTTCCCAATTTGTTGTGACCCAGTTAATAAGGGAAGTGTGACTAATATTTTGGTAGGATAACCTCCCAACAAGCATACACAAAACCATGGTGCACGCGTCCTCCAACCCAATATTTGAGCCCAACACAAATCTCTATTTCTCCTTATTTACCTTCCAGGACTTCAACTGTCTCGACTCCCTCCTCCTAAAAAAACGTTTGAAGCCTCCCTCTTTCTTGTATTGTTCATCAAATTGTTGTACAAGTCTCTTCTTCTTCACTGAACTAAGGTCACAGACCTTCTGTGGAGATTTTGCGAAATAAAAAATTTCGGGAGAATAAACACCAGACTCCAGAAGCACAAGTAAGATACGAGAATACCTAGGACACTGTGCAGTGGGAAAAGAACCCTTGACAGTCTGAGCGAAAGTGTACTCATCAACCGAGTTAAAAAGTCTGGCATGATTCCAAAGTGCTTCATCATCTGCACTCATAAGTGCAGTGACTTCAACATCCATCACCAGAGTGTTCTAAACCTGCCACCTAGCAAGCATTAACTAACAAACAAATGTAGCGCTAAAGAGGAAAAAATAGGAGAGACTTCTTGTCCTAAGCCCAGTGGCTTAAGCCTGACCCTGCCAGGTCCATACTAAGGGTTCTTTAATATTCACCTAACTACACTAAATGTATAATAACTAACATTAAAAGCCTCATGCAAGGAGAGGCCCCAACTCTCCTCCCAACGGAGCAGTTCTCACCTCAAGGAAGATCAACTAAGCTACCTAGCCCCACTGTCTAAAGCCTCTGCCAAAGATAGTTGCTTCTATTCTAAACTTACTTGTGCCCGATGAAGACCTAACTAACTAAGCCGAACTGCCATTGATAACCTATAATCCATGTAGAAACTTCCAAAAACACATTAGTTTCCTAGCACCACTGACTAATCTTGCTGCCAAAGATGACTGCCTCCAAACTAAAAATAACCTGAGCCCAATAAAGACCCATCTAACTAGGCCTATCTACCATTAGAAGACCTGCAACTTCCTCCTCCTTCTCTCCAAACTCCCTTGTAATCTTTTTGTCTTTTATTGAGTTGTTAAGAAAATAGACGTGACCATTCTCATATGCTTTTACAACTATTATTATTTTTTAAATTAACCTTCAATTATGAGTAACCTAACCAGAAATAAATTGATTAAATACATTCAAAGACCATTCTATAAATTATGCATATATTTGTCTATTAAACAACACTTTGTTACATGTACCTTCAATCAAAATGAACAACACCCAATACCTAAAACTTTTGATAAAAATCTCAAAAAAATAATTGAACGTAGAATTATTTTCATAGCCATTGTTTATATCACATACCTTCAATTATTGATGGAATCGAAGAAAAAAAACAATTAAGTCTAAAACAAAATACAACTTCCAAATCTCTCACTCTCAATCTATCAAGTGAATTGACAATCAATCTATCAAGTGAATTGACATGGCGTTTTATTGATCGAAATGTTTTACATTGTGTACAATTATTGTCAACATTTGTGTTAAAAAGGGAGGTACATACTCCCCATTTTCCCACTTTATGACTTAATCAATGCCATTGTTCCACTTTATGTGTATGTGCTTTTCATTGGAATGTGTAAACTCTTTTTCTTTGTTCCTTGAACCGCTAGAAGCAATTCTAAAATTGATTTTAGGAACAATTCCAAATTTAATTTTTGGCTGCCACATTCCCCATTCCTAAAAAAAAAAACAGAAAGCAAATTTTTTTTTCTCTTTTTCAATTGTTTTTAATAATAATCACATGTAATTATAATCCTAAAAAAAATACAAAGCAACAAATAGAATTTCTCCTTATTTCAATTGTTTTTAATAATAACTACTTTCAATTGTTTTTAATAATAACTACATGTAATTATAATCCTACTTAAAAAATACAAAGCAAAAAATAAAATAAAAAATACAAAACAAAAAATAAAATAAAAAATACAAAGCAAAAAATAAAATTTCTCCTTATTTCAATTTTCAATTGTTTTTAATAATAACCACATGTGATTATAGATGGTTGTAAGGTAACACCTTTTTCCCTATTGATACGGCTTAAAAGAAAGCTAAGATATAAAGTTATAATCTCTTTAATTCTATTTGAATATGATAATAATAATCATCTATCAATGAAAAGTGGTACTAAAAATATAGTAAATTAGAAGGAAAAACACAAGATGCAAGATTGCATTATATGTTGAAATTAATTAGAGTGGTAGTAAAAATATAGTAAATTAGAAGGAAAAACACAAAATGCAAGATTGTATTATATGTTGAAATTAATTAAAAGAAATAATTGAATAATTTTATTAAAATGAAAGTTCATTTTTATGTGGTATATTGAAAAATAACTGTCATCTACATTTTTTATTATTGAATTTTTTTTAGATTATAGCACCTGAAATCTTTGTAGGGAAAACATACATTTTCCAAAAACATGGAGTGAGTTATTTACAAGAGTTGTAGACTTCTGGGTAAAGAGCATGTTAGAATATTATGTGTGGTGTTTGCAATAGAGCAGTGTTAGTTATATTCGTAAGATAAAGAGTAGTTTTTGAGAGGATCAAGGGAAAATTTGGTGAAAGAACTTCCTAATTGGGTGAAGATGTTTTTGGTGGAAGTGAAGAGGATCAAGGGAAAATTTGGTGAAAGAACTTCCTACTTGGGTGAAGATGTTTTTGGTGGAAGTGAAGAGGATCAAGGGAAAATTTGGTGAAAGAACTTCCTACTAGGGTGAAGGTGTTTTTGGTGGAAGTGGACTTGTTTCCTTTTACACCAAAATAAATGGAATCATAAACTTTGTTGAGGGAGTTCATGGGATGGTGTTAGTGAAACTGGGAACTTAGATGGGGGAAGGAGAATCCATGGAAGAACCTCAAGCAATAGAAATAATATACAAGAGCTTGAGGCATGTGATAATAATTGACTTTTAGTGGTTAAGATAGATGAGATCCATTCATGAAGGAAGGGGTGTGTTATGAAGGAAAATAAGTATTAGAGATAACAATGAGTCATGAATGCAAGAACTGTAAAATTTTGAAGGAGAGAAAATGGAATTTGAAATCATTGCATCCATTCCAAAAAGTTACTCAAAGAAAGTAGTGAAAGAGAAAATAATTAGAGTAGGAAAATAATTTAGAATTGTGGCTAAATTGCCAAGTATGAGGTCAAATATGTAATGTTGAATCTAGGTTTTGATGTGAACATCTTGCTAAAGAAGTCTTGGGAGTTGATGGGAATCCCAAAGCTTGTTTCTCTCATATTTTTTTGTGACATATTTAAATCAATACAAAGTATACCTCATTGGTAGATTTCAAAATGTTGAAGTAGATATTGCAAGAGTAAAGACACTAGATGACTTTGAAGTCATAAAAATAGTAGATAAGAAATATCCATATTCTGCACTACTAGGTATTGAATGGGCTTATGCCAATTATGCTACCATTAACCTCAAGAGAGGGAAAATGGATTTTGATGTCAAAGGTACAAGAGTCACATAGCTAATTGATTTATATCAGGGGCCTCATTACACTAGGTAAATAAAAGATAATATAGAACAACACATGGTTGATCATATATATAACCTCATTAGGGACATGAGGGATAAGTATGGTAACCCTATAGTGAGATGCGTTTTTAGCTAGTGGAGCATCTTCTCTTTCTAAAATTGACACATAAT
>JASDQU011249638.1:6042-25328 GCA_032191745.1 Picea mariana
ACATGCCATATTATATTCATATTTTGGTTTCTTCTTCTTCAGATGATGACAATGAGGATGAAAATCCACCTCTCCTTGATCACCTTCCTCCAAATTAGTCCATTGAACATGAAACTACAACAACAACAACACTTCAGAGATGAGTCCATTCAACACGAGAAACAATCAATGATCTTGTCGGTGATCCTTCAGATCAATGTTAGACACGTTCATAGTTCCAACAAGCCTCTTCTCTTTTGGATCAAGTTTTAGAGACCTGTGATCTACAAACATTTGTAGAATATTTAGGTCATCTATATTTGGACACAATAATGAATGAAGAGTATCGCTCTTTAATGGAGAATGATACTTTAGATCTTGTACCTCTTCTGAAAGGAAGAAAACTTTTCAGATGTAAATGTGTGTACAAAACTAAGTATGCATCAGATGGAAGTGTTGAAAATCACTAGGCTAGTTAGTTGCTAAATGGTTCTCTCAAGTTGAAGGCATTGACTATAATGAAACATTTTCCCCCATAGTCAAAATGAATTCCATTAACCTTTTTCTCACATAAATGGGAGGTACATCAGATGGATGTTAAATTCACCTTCTTGCATGGGGATTTGCAAGAAGAAATATACATGGAACAACCTCCTGGTTATGTCTAGAATGACTCCAACCTTGTTGGTTTCCTTAAGAAATCTCTTTATGGTCTTAAGTAAGCTCTTCGATCTTGGTATGCTAAAATGGACAACTTTCTTCTTGACACCAGATTTTCTATATGTCATTTTAACCCTAATGTCTATACCGATAATGTACAAATCCATCTCATAATACTTGTTATTTATGTTGATGACCTTATCCTCACTGTTAGTGACCCTAAAATTTTAACCCATGTGAAATCCAACCTTAAAAATAAATTTGAAATGACAGACTTAAGCTATTTGAATTATTTTCTTAGCCTCCAAGTATTGCAAAGCAAGGAAGGAAATTTTCCTTCCTAGTTTAAGTATGTTTGCGACCTTCATCGCTTTCACATGGATGATTCTAAACCAACTCCTTATCCCTTCTAGTATGGAGTGAAACTTGTTTCCACTTGTACTTCTCTTGAAGTTGATGCCACCTTGTACTATCAATTAGTAGGTAGCCTATTATATTTGACTCATACCCATCTTGATATTTCCTTTGTTGTTGGTCTTATTTCATGATATATGAAAACACCCCATAAATCCATTGGAAAGCAGCTAAAAGGATACTTCAGTATGTCTAGGGTACATTTCAGTTTGGGATACATTACAGTTCAAGGGGGACTCCTTTGCTAGTTGGTTTCACTGATTCGTATTGGCCTGGCTACCCTAATAATCAGAAGTCTACTGTAGGTTATGTTTTCAGCATTGGTTCTAGACTTGTCACTTGGGCCTATAAGAAACAACATGCTATTTCTATTTCTTCAATAGAAGCAGAGTATCAAGCAACGATTAATGCAAGTCAAGAATCCTTGTGGCTTTGACGGATCCCTTTAGAGTTTGGATTCCAACAATAGCATCCAACCACCCTCTGGTGAGACAATTAGAGTGTCCATCAAGCTTGCCAAAGATCCAGTTCAACATCAACACAACAAACACATCAAGATACACATGTAATTCATCATAAATCTCATTCATGATCAAGTTATTGAAGTGCTCATTTTCCCTACAAAAGATCTAGCTGCACATATTTTCACAAAGTCTCTTATAGAAGCGAATTTTTTCAAACTTCGATCTATGTTAGGATTTCATGAAGTTGTCATTAAAGGGGGATAGGGTCTAATTCTTCCTTCCTTCTCCTATTGTGTCTCATTTATAAATCCTTCAATTATATCCCAAGTTTTTCTTAAGGGGGGATATTAGGATATTTAGACACTTAGGATTTAGTTAAATTCAACTTGGTCTAATGTTTCATTAGGTTGAAGAGTGTTTCTTTAGTATGCATTTGTAATATAACGGTCATGATATGTTCCTCACATAGAGTGATCTGACCACTCATATTCTCCTCGATCTTAATGACTACATTGATCTATGGATTAACACCCAATTGGTTCATGATATCTATTTAAAGAGCATGTAGGGATATTTGTTGATGATAGATTGTGAGAAACTCTTTGTAATATTTTTCTTTTGCATTAATAAATTTCCTCAAGTGACCTTGTTGGATGGGGCCATGGATGTTTCCCCACAGGGATTTTACCACGCAAAACATTGTTGTGTTCATATTTGATTTGGTTGTGTGAGTGTTTATTGAAGGTGTTTGTCCTCTGTTTGAATATCTATGTTGTTGAACATGCACACACTACAAAGGAACATTTCCAACA
Organism: Picea mariana; assembly: GCA_032191745.1. NCBI lineage: Eukaryota > Viridiplantae > Streptophyta > Pinopsida > Pinales > Pinaceae > Picea > Picea mariana. The sequence continues at coordinate 8,372 of JASDQU011249638.1, forward strand.
CTCAAATTGGGAATCAAGTCAAACATATACAACCAAATAAAGATTACGTCACCAAGGAAACATTCTCGATTACATATAATCGTATTCACTATGTTTTTAGGACAAAACATTCTTGGTGGCATTGTCACATACAAACAACAACAATAATAAAATAGTTCGGTCAATGAAACATCAAGGGTCACACACCCCTTCACCTCATGACTTATACACTGTCATGAGGGTCATTGTAACTATCAATCATGTATTATTTTCATAATTAATTTTTCAATTTCATAATAAACATGAATTTTTTATTCCATAAGACTTAGCAAAAAATATGCAAACAGTGTGCAATAAAGGGGAAAAGAGGAAAACTAATTTTGTAGCGTTTATTGTGGCTCAAACGTATTGTAAATTAGAGGCACAGTATTTTGATTTTGGAGCTTCAAAGCACATGAATAATACATTTGATTACTTTGTTGAGTATGTTGAGAACAAGTCTAGGTTAGATTTAGTGATTTTGAGTGATGACATAGTGCAATATTATGTGGAAATATAGACAATGTTCAAATTGAATGAAGGGGTAAAATTTTCATGTTAAAGAATTCCCTTTATATTTGAAGATTGAGAAAGAATCTCTTTTTGGTAAGCCAAATAACTTGTGAACGTATACATTTGGATGTAATCTTTGGAGAAGATGGATAATTATTTTCTGGTGGAAAGGAAGATGGGAAATGTACTCACTATTAGGGTTTCAAGATGAGCCCTGGGTAATGAACTGGAAACATGGTGTTCAAAAACACCTTTAAACAATGAATCACACTTTCACAAGAATATTTCTAAGAGAACAATGCATTGTGTGTGGGACTACAAGAACCACTAAAGAGATTAACCATAAATCAAGTGGTATCAATGGTCCAACAAACTTCTCAAGTTGGATTTACATTAAATATTCTCACATCCTCCCTTAAGCACAACTTAAAGTATATATGGCAGTGGAATTATTTCAACACCACCCTTTAATGAAAACTTCTTGCACCCAACATTGTTATTGCAATATGTCTTGGAAAAAATTGAAAGATATCACATCTCCTATCATACCCCCTTAACACAACTGAGGTAGGAACACTGGCAACCAAAATATATGACTATGACAAGGTACAATAGAACAATTACCTCAATAATACCTCTACCCAATCCCCTTTGAAAAGTAGTGAAAAAAAACTCATGCAACAAGGCTCACAACAAAGAGTTCTTTATAACATGATCCTCCCAAACATCTCCACAAAAAGGTGGAGAAACCAAAGTCCATGGACAAATGGTTAGAAAATGTTTCCCAAAAGGCATTGTTGTAATGTACCCCAACCCAACTGAGGTACATTACATATGGAAATACACATTAAATCATTAATATTTACTACTAATTCATTTTCTATATCTTACCAGCTACAAATCACACACAAAATTAACCATTTGACTGATAAGACAGTTCTAAATGCATCTAAAAACATATATTAAAAATGTGAATGCAACTTCTCAAGCGAACAACAAACACACTGCATTCATATAAATGATTTTCACAACGGAATAAACATAATAACGAAACATAAAACTTATTTGTATGCATAATAACCAACTGGATACATACGAAGGATGAACCTCCTATCCATAGGTGTTTCTATTCATTTCCTCTCAACAACAAGCCACCCCCGAGATGAGACTATGAGTCCACAAGGAGATTTGGTCCTCTAGCTATCCACTATCCACACACAACAACCTGAAACCCCAGTTTCACTCTATTCCCCACAACATGCACAACCCAAGTAATGGGATCCCCCCTCACTGCACATAGTCCCTCAAGCCTTCCCACTTCCCTCCAGGGCTCCATTACGTCTATTTAACTAAGAATCCTCTCAGTTACTCCAGGATTTCTCACAATAGCCTTCACAAGGCTCTTGATCCATTTCCTCAACAAATAAATGATTTATATGCTTACATCCTGATTTACAGGAACACATGCATCTTTCCCAGCATGAAACACAACCAAACAATGGCTTCCTTCAAGCACAACATGGATGATTCTATTTCCAACACTTAGCTTCTCTCTTGATGTCCAAAATATAAAAGTAAAAACTGATCTCCATGCAAAACGTGATTGTCCCAAAAACTACCCCCTTGGCCATACAATTTTTCTTCTATTTGTTTGCTTACTTGACTTGAGTTAGACTCCTCCCCAAGTTGATTGTACTCATTCCCATGCTCTTAATAACTCTAGGATGTGGCTACTCACACCCACCCTCTTACATGAGTTTAATGATTGTCTTTGGTAACACTCAACAAAAAATATAAGGTTATACACAAAGATAATAATAATTCAAGAATGTAGGTTGGATTAATACCCATAAATAATTCTCCCTTGGACCCCCTCTCTCTCTTGTGAAATCATAGCCCTCCTTTGTTCTTCATCCTTTTCATATCACAACCATTGATTACTATTTTTATTAATTACTTCAATGTTCATAATATGCAAATTCGCCCCCCATCTATATTAAATCAATACAAGCTCTTTTCCCCAAAACATCGGCTCACCATCCTAAATCACATTTGTACAATTACATTATAATTTTTAGGGATTAAAATTGGAGATGTTATATTCCTCTCCTCCTTGTTTTTGCATTGTCTTCAGTGCACAACACCCTATATGTGTGCATTCATTTTACAATTTTGAATCCCCAACCATTAATCAACATATAGGCTCTCCAACCCAAAATCACACAGGCATTCTAGCCTAAACAAAATTACATAGGTACTTTGACCCAAAATCATAGATATATAGGCACCCTGGCCCAAAACATATACATACAAAGACACTCCAACCCAAAAACCATAGATACTTAGGCTCCCTGGCCCAAATCGTGTAAGATAATTTCACATTTCATCATTTCGGTAGAAATTCCAATGAGTAGCCTCTCATTTTTCGTGGCCTGCATTGCCTTTCTCTAACTCAAACTATATTATTCTTCATACTTTGTTGATTTCCACAACAATTCCAACCAACAAAATCTTGTTCCCCTCAACCTACACAACCTAAGGAAGTGTACCCCCTTCTTTGCACCATAGTCCCTTAGGTTGTACCACTTCCCTTCCAGGGATCCAACACAAGGTCAGACCTGAAGTCTATGAGTTGTGTCTCTAGGTATTCCATTTGTGATAATGGAATATCCAACTTTCTAATAGTTTCAATTGTGCCTCCTGCACAACATCTTAACACGACTTTGGTGGAAATTAAAATACGCAATCATGACATACAATCTCATGCAACTTCCTATAACAATTAAAAAATAACGTAATCAACTTAAACATACGCAATGACAATGAAACAAAGACACAAAAACCATCCAATCACATAAAAACGTAGATGCGAAAACATTATTCATACACAACAAGTAATAGAGAATAAGAAAAAACTTAAAATGAACTGAACAAAAATGAGCCCATCTCTCATCATAATTAACATAGTGAATCCAATCACTGATTCATATGGTTGTTGCTCTATTTCACAAGAAACCACGTCAAGGATTTAGCTCACTATTCTTTTCTGAAACACCCTCATGATACCAACCACCATTTCATATGCATTCTTGATTTCCCTCCCCCTTTCCATCCTCACCCTCTAGGCTCACGCATACCCTTCACTGCTACATAGTCCCCCAAGCGATCCATCATTTTCCAATGTGTTCTTTCACAAGGGGAGCACCAACTCACTACCATATTTTTCACTGGAAATTTGTAACTTGTGGTAATCATGGGGTTCCAGTTTTGTAATAGTTGCCTCCTTCTTGATCTCCCTAGCTTTAATATCCATCATCTCATCTATCTCACACACATACAGTCATCGTGATATATCATCATAACAATTTTACATATTAAACTCTAAATCTATTTTACATATAGGAAACTAAGTTTCCCAAGAATGATATTTCTTCTCAAGACATTTGGCTCTTGTAACATTAGACATCAGTATTCCTTATGGGCTTACACCATTTCCATATCCAAGATCATTTTTCCTGGAATTTTTCTCACTTTAATTAAGCCAAACAGATCATTAGCATATTATTACTGTTAGATTTTCAATGAACTATGGCTCATGTATCTTCTTTAATTTTTATGTTTAACTATAAATTGAACCATAAATACTGCAGCAAACCAATATAACAAGAAGAATAACCATGCACAAGAACACAAGAAGTATCTTGGGAAACCCTTCTCAACAAGGGAGGAAAACCAAGCCAATCCTTTGTTATATTCCTCAAGAGAAAGACCCCCCACACCATCACCAAACCTAGCACACAAGAGGGTGTTGTAATTCTCATAATTTCAGACCACAAATTCTGAAATCATGAGATGAAACAATGATAAGTGTGTTTCCTCAATGGGGATTCACCTTTATTTATATAAGACTTGTCACATCAAATTATGTGTCTTTTGGTACAATAGGGCCGACCTCAATAACTCAAAATATAATTAATAATTACCATATTAATTATTATGTTTTTTTATATTAATTATCTTTTACATTATTTATCTTTTATATTAAGGCGGGGTCGACCTGTACCCTTTACATTACAATTACGGTTACAGGAAGTTCTGACTCTTGAACAATATAGAAAGGGATCTTATACACCCACTAGTGCTCAACCACTAGGGGCACATCCATAGGGATGTCCATATCTCTGGCTCACTGCATTACACATAAGAACCACTTCTTCACTAGTGCTCAACCACTAGGATCACGTTCACCTATGCTCATCCACAGACACGTCCACTCGACGAATCTTCTTTCCCACTGCATTACACGGGAGAGTCATCTGGAGTTTCTCATCAACTCTTTGCTCAGAGGAGGCTAATGCATCATCTTCATTTCTGTCTCATGATGATGCACCCAACACTTTGGGATTTCACACGTTCACCTTGATCTCATCCACAGACACGTCCAAATCTACAGATCTCCTTTCTCACTGCGTTACACAAGAGAATCATCTGGAGTTATTCTCAACTCTCTGTAAGGAGGAGGCCATCTCTACATTCTATCTCTATCTCAGATAGGAACCACACACCCATCTCAGGGGATCTCTCTCAGGTTTGTGTCCTGGAGAATGTCTCACACAATTGTGATCATCAACACTCCCTCTCATATAGGGAGGAATTCTTCATTAGGAAAATTCTCATACATAAGTACTTCGAACTTTGTCTTGGTTGTAGTCATCAACACTCCCTCTCAACTAGGGAGGTATCCTTCACCAAGCTAATTTGGTGAATATGTTTGTAATCTGCTCATGTGTAGGAAGGTACTGCATGTGTACTATTTTCCTCTGCATCATGTCTCTGATATAATGATATTTTATCTCAACGTGTTTCGATCTATCATGAAACATTAGGTTCTCAAAGAGCTTTACACATAACTCTGGTTATCATCATAGGATCCATTTCATTATCAAGTAAATCTGTCAGAAGCTGGTGAAGACATATTGCTTCACACACTCAATGCTACATACTTTGAGTCTGTGGTATTCAAGGCCACACAGTTTTTTTTCCTTATGCATCAGGAAACCATGACAAACTTCACAGTAAGACAACAACCAGATGTGCTCTTCCGGTACATTATACTCTCTGCTCAATCTGTATAGGTATATCCCTGAAAAATCAAGTCTACACTGGAGACATATCACAGGCCATATTTAACTGTGCCTCATAGATATATCAATACATGTTTCATTGTTGTCAAGTGAGTCTGTTTCGGCTGACTCGTGGAATGACTATTCACTACATATCATGAATCAATTCTGGTGTTAACCAAATACATCAGTGATCCAATCAGTTGTGGATCAGTCTCATTTGAATCATCATCAATATTTTTCTTCAAATCCATTTTCATTTTGTCATACTGAACTTCTTTAATTATTCCCACTATATATTTTCTTTGACTCAGGAAAAATCTCATTGGTCCTCTGTCCTACTTCTTGTCCCAAGAAGTAGTGCATCATACTCAGATCCTTCATCTTAAAATCATAAGTCAAAGCTTGTTTGTAACAACACAACTTCTTGAATAAGTCATCAAAATCAGGTTCTCATCACCAACAATGTAATAGTATAGGTTTGGATCAACAACACTCTTGATGAAACCCAAACTTCATCAAGAATCCATATATCTGATGTAGTTTCCAACTCATGGATGGTAGCATAGATGTGAGTGCATCGAGCTACTGAATCAATATGTCTCATCACAGTTCACTCCCTCTACTTGTGAGTATCCTCTGACTACAAGTCTCATTTTGCATTTCTCGAGATTTCCATCAGCTTCATGTCTTTATGCCTCTTGTAGAGTTTTTCAAGTCTAGACAGACCTTTATGGCCTACTGTAAGGTTCCTGGTAATATCAACTGGAACAATTGGATCAACTATGTCAATGGTTGTCTCCCTCTGAACTGCTGAGGGGCAGAAGGTATCTGTCTTTTCCTTCTTCTCGATTAGCTTTGACTTCCTATGAGTCAAGTGACTCCCTCTGAAGTCTTGAATGAAAAACATCTTCCTTTGTTGTTAGACCTGCCTGAAAAAAGGAAACAAGAAAAAAATTATCTCCTAGAGTAGACTCATGAGTAAATCTCTAGAATCAAAACAATTTAAGGATTGTTTGTCATAGCTACAAAACCTACTTGTAATGTAGCATGATAATTAAAACAATAAAACTTGGATTCTTTACTTCCAGTGTGTTGCTCCTTTGGATGCACTGAGATCCTTATGGACCCATGATTGCACTAAGTGTTCCTTCCTCCTGCAACTACCCTTATGTTAATGATGCAAATAATATATATATACAAGTGCATACCTGCGAGTGTACACCAGTGGAGGTCCTAGTTGTTTGTCAATGTCATGATGATCAATGATATTTATTTCTTGTTTTCCTTGTAGCCTCCTTGTACTATACAAGTCTTTGCATCAAAATTGTAGCCCAATACTGTAATCAATGCTTTATTGTTATTTGTAGGTGACACAAGTAATAATTAGAACCTCCTTGTTGTCAACCAATGTCTTGATTGTCTGAAATACCCTTGAGCTGCTAGCACAAATATTTAATACCAAACACTTCAAACAATCACTAATGTTGTCTTTTGGATCTGGTCCATTCTTCTCACCAATATCTTCAATGCACTTAGGCAAGCCATCAACATCGTTTTATGTTTGTTGGAATATAAACCAACACCATTATTAAACATTTGCATCAATAAATGACATCAAGGATGGAAAACTGGAGCAATAGGACAACATAGATATAGCTCATAAATTTGTCATTTTATTCATGCTTGAGACAACACTAATAAAATCCAAGGATAATAAGTTTTTTATGCATGAACTTGTCAACCAAGGATTGCCTCGAAATATCAATCTCCAACAATTTTAAAACTGCCAGCTTCAAATTTATGTAATGCCTACTTGAGTATGGCACAAGGGGGGTTTGAGATCATATTTTTAGTCTTCTTATTTATACAAGGGTAATGGCCCTACTACTTCCAAAAACCGTCCTTAATATAGGCCTTAAACTCTACTTTCCTTCCTCAGAAAACCACCATCGATACTACTTCAAAAATGATATAATTTTTTTTTTTAATCTTTTGATGGCCTCAGAAATATCACTTAGAATTTGTCATCTTCATAATTTGTCTTAATCTTGTTCTTCCTTTACATGTGAGGGATTAATGTTGCTTTCATAAAAAAGAAAACTCATAAAGATGTCGGTCAACCTTCGTAATGTTGCAGCAGGTGTCTCATTCTGGATTCTGTAACCATTTCTTTTACATCTAGAATCAGGCTCTAAGTTGTGTCTTACAAATTTGTTTGAGAGATTTTGACAATAGAAATTCATTAGAAAAGGGTAATGACCCTCCAAGTCTGTGGTATGCTACAGAAGTATATGCAGTCCTTAACATCCCACAATTTTCCTGCAAAAATAAATCAACATTCTTCTATTTCCCTCAGACTGAGGTAATACCTACACAAGGCTTGAGGATGCCTCAAAAATTACTTTCAGAAGGGTCTGGTCTTTCATTACAGTGGTAGGAGAGTGTTGTTGTTGTATTTTTCTGTGGCAGCCTTTAGGATCCTGTGACCACATTAATTGGACACTCGGGCCTCCTCCTAGGTTCCGAGCTCCTCTCCTTACATTTTGGTTGCAGTTTGGAAGGGGTACCCCATACACCGACCCTCCTTCTAAGCTTCAACCCTTTCCTTATAGGTTGCGGAAACCTTTTTCTTGCCACAGAAAAATATTCTCTTATCATGGTTGCCATCCTCTATTCACTGTGAGGTCTGGCCTCATTTCTTTTTGATGGAAGCAAGGGTTTGGTAGTCTTTTAGATGACCATGCTCTTCTTCCATCCTTGATAAAGTGGTATTCTTCAGGTACTGCTCTAAAACCATGTTAGATTTTAAAAGAGCTATGGCTCATGTATCTTCTTTAATTTTTCTTTTTAACTATAACTTGAACGATAACTATTGCAACAAACCAAGATCACAATAAGAATAACCATGCACAAGAACACAAGAAGTGTCCTGGGAAACCCTTATCAACAAGGGAAGAAAACCCAGCCAATCCTTTTCTATATTCCTCAAGAGAAAGACCTCCCACACCATCACCAAACCTAGCACACAAGAGGGTGTTGCAATTCTCATAATTTCAAACCACAACTTCTGAAATCATGAGATGACACAATGATAAGTGTGTTTCCTCAAAGGGGAATCACCTTTATTTATATAAGACTTGTCACATCAAATGATGTCTCTTTTGGCACAATAGGGCTGACCTCAATAACTCAAAATATAATTAATAATTACCATATTAATTATTATCTTTTTTTATCAATTATCTTTTACATTATTTATCTTTTATATTAAGGTGGGGCCGACCTATACCCTTTACATTACAATTAGGGTTACAGGCACGTTTGACTCTTGAAAAATATATCAAGGGATCTCATACACCCACTAGTTCTCAGCCACTAGGGGCACATCCATAGGGATGTCCATATCTCTGGCTCACTGCATTACACAGAAGGACCACTTCTTCACTAGTGCTGATCCACTAGGATCACATTCAACCTGTGCTCATCCACAGGCACGTCCACTCAATAGATCTTCTTTCCCACTGCATTACACAGGAGAGTCATCTGGATTTTCTCATCAACTCTCTGCTCATAGGAGGCTAATGCATTATCTTAATTTCTGTCTCATGACAATGCACCCAACACTTTGGGATTTCACATGTTCACCTTGTGCTCAACCACATGCACGTCTAACTCTGTAGATCTCCTTTCTCACCGCGTTACACAGGAGAATCATCTTGAGTTATTCTCAACTCTCTGTAAGGAGGAGGCCATCTCTACATTCCAGATATGTCTCAGATAAGAACCACACACCCATCTCAGGGGCTCTCTCTCAGGTTTGTGTCCTAGAGAATGTCTCACGCAACTGTAATCATCAACAATTACAATTTGCAATTATTAATTTCTCAAATATGTTCTATACAGGAATTTTTTTTTTTCCATGCACGAGTTTTCTACTCATTATAATTGGCTCTTGCAGCTGTATAAATTTGTATTCTTTATGGGATTACATCATTTCCATATCCAATACCAATCTTCCTACATTTTTTCTCAACTTTCATTCATCCAAACAATCGTTAGTATCTCATGCACATTTTCAACAGTTTATGAAAAGATCTTAGAATTGTAATTTACCAGCAATTCAAACATTTCCATCCATTATTCAGATTAAAAATGGAATTCAATCATTAATCATATTATCTAAAATGAAACTATCGTTCAATTTACATGCATTATTAGCATACCAATCTTTTCATAATGCAATCAAACTTTACCAATAAATAAAACCGATGTGCCAATAATCATGGCCATATCTACACAATGAATCCTTGCATTGACTCTAGAATACCATATGTCCATGTCATGTATTACACCATGTGAGTTGGAAGGTATGGCCCACGCCTCAACACATCATCCAAACTCTTCCCCAATTACTTTCTCGATTATTTGAATATCTTCCTCTTCAACCCATACACAACATTGGGAATATAATATTCTCATTGTTCTCTCATGTCGGCAAAGAGGTTGCATTCCAAACATCGACTATATGGGGGGAAACCATTATGTACTTGGATGGAACTATAGCCTTTCCATATCCAACCTCAACATGGCCCCACACATGGCTTCTTCTATTGGCATCCATCGCTATAACAAGAGTATGTCTCCCGACTTGACTTGGTTATGATCTCATAACCAACATACCATAATATGCAATAAATTATTTCATACATGCATTCAAGCATTACATAGCATGTATATACTCAAGGTCCTCTACCATTACATCAATCTAGATATTGAACTTTAATTGAGGTAATTCTTACCTTAATTCCCTTCATCATTTTATGCAACATAAGAAACCAATGCATACCTACATAGCTATTATTATATTAGTTGATGCTACCTGATCAATTGGTACTTGGTAGAATCTCACAGGCTCCCTTTACCAATCTCTTGATAATCACTCCCATTGTTATCCCCAATTTCTAGGGATAACTAAGGAGATTATGTCTCAAGGACCTTAGGTTGCAGAGATGGAGTATCACCACCACAAGATCTCGAGTTCATTACGATGGTGTCCACCACATCAGCTTGCTTCCAGAAGTTCATTGGGTCTTTCTCCATGAGGTACAAGCCAAGTATTATGGTGAGTGCCATTTCAATATTTGAGGCATTTGAGTATGTTGCATTTGAATTTTATTTTGATTATAGAACACATGCTTGGAAATTATTCTCTTTTCCATATTTTACCTTGGTGGTTGACATTGTTCCCTAGTAAGTGGTCACTCTTAGGAAGAGGCCTGATTAGGATGTCCTATTGATGAGTCACCGTACCATTCCCTACCATACTTACCACTTCCATTTCTTCATCCATTCCATGTCCCCATATTTTGGTATTTTCGGGTATACTGACCCAAGAAGGGATTGTATCTCATCTCATGGGAAAAAGGGGCTGAAGGCCAAGAGGGAATGTTGTTGGAAAAAGTTGAAAGCCAAAAAAATCATAAACCTTCTAGATTCTCACCCAGGGATACCAAGGACAATGAAATGTCTCTCATAAGAAATTGATGGGACCTATAAAAAAATAACAATATAAAAATTCCAACCAAGGTAGAGCGTGTGTGGGCAATGTTTTTCATTCTTAGGTAGAAGTCCCACACATTGTCTTCAACTTGGGGAAGCATAATGTGACCAAGGTAGAGTCAAGGTGGGCAATTCTTTTCATGCTTAGGTAGAATCCCCACCACGGCTTCAACCTGGAAACGTCTTAAAAAACAAAAGGCAATAAAGGGGCTTGGAAAAAGGATGCATTGAAAATGAAGGTGAAAGACTCTTTTATTGATTTGATTTACTCATCATGATGCATTTGAATTGAGATCCTTGGAGGGCGCATTCATTGTATTTGCAGGACCTTGCTTGGTGGACAATTTTGGAGGAACAAGCCTAGCTTGGGCTTCCTTGGTGCATGAATTCCACAGGTTGGATACCATAGCCCACACATCGGATTATGATGATATATTTTGGAGGATTGAGAGACACCTCAGAGGACCTATCCTATGCCTTCATCACCCCAACGAATTTCTTTTGGAGGCTAGAGCATGACATCTTGGGACTTGAAGTCTTGTTGGGGATAGGGTTTGACGGTGGTGGTGTTGATGGTTGAAAATTATCACCTTTTGAAGAGGAGAATCATTGGCTTTATGGAGAGGACCCTAGCGCATGAGAAGGAGGCCCTTGGAGGCCCAACATTTCATCCCCAAGCTCAATGATTTGCTCCAAGTGCCAAAACGTTGTCCGAAAAGGGTAACGTCCTACTTTTTTAGGGATTTCTTGTGTGCAAATTAAATTTTAAAGTTGTAAAGGGGAAAAGTAAGGGATTTTCCCCCCCTTACTTTGTGTTTTACCCTAATTTAAGTGGACAAACACTTTTTAGGATATTTGTATAAATAAGGATCATTTCCATTTCATTTTGACATTACTCTCACTTGGGAGAAAGACTCCTTGGATGAAATTTGCACCCCTATTGGGAAATTTTACATATATCTCTCTTCTACTTTCTCTTGTGATGGTTTGTGTTTGTTATGGGATAGATAAGTGATATGATATCTCTCTTGGAGGATAATTCTTGCAATGTGGTAGAATTTTCTTGGTTAAAAATGAGTTTATCTTGTTGATGCTTGGACTAGGTAAGGAATCTATAATTTTTTGTTGATTATTTCTTAGTTGCAAGGTTAATTTTATAATCTCTTGGGGAGTATAAGAGAATCCAACCCCACTAAGCCTATCGTAATTGTCTTCAATATTTTTTTTGCAAAGGGTTGCTAGGAGAAGTAAAAGGGCTTACACCCTCCTAGTCTTCTCCTTGCTAGTATTTATTGCCTTAGGGAGTAAAAGGGCTTACACCCCTAATGAAGTAGCATAACTAGCTCACTATTTAAAATACTCCATAAACCAATCCTTTTTTACACTAATCTCTTGCATTGGAGATATAAAATCATTGCATTGGTATACATGAGATTACGAGATATTGAAATTGTCTTAGTTGGAATCTTTTCTATATGCTTTAGTATTTCTAAGGCCACTAGGGCGTATTGATTTCCCAAGGATCTCTTTCTTATGTTATCTTAAAATACAAGCATTAGGGCTACAACAAATTACTCTCAAACTTTCACTTTTAGTCTCTTTTCAACCGTCATAATTTGCTTGAAAGTTGCCATAACAAACTATTGGTTGTTGTGAATCTTTTGGGTGGTTTACTTATAATTTTTTATGGTTGGAATTTTCTGTTGTATAATATGTATGATACATCCATAAGGCTGTCATAATATCTCTGCAATAACATCATCTAACAACCTTACATTGTTGCTAAGTCTTGTCTTATCTTACTTGAGTTATACTAGTCATTGCTAGCTTATCTATTGCATCTTTAACTAGACTTTTGGTGACTTGTTTAGAATCTCTAATTATCATTTACTTTCTGATTTATATCATTATATATTGCTGCTATATAGGACAAAAAGTTTCACTTACTCGTCCATTGGAATATTTGGCTTGTATACTCGTCTTTCTTGTGTCTCAGGTAGGTACAACAATATTTTGCAGGTACATTACTTCTTGGAAACCTTCCCTCATCGAAAAGACTTCAATCCAAGATTTCCATCTCTCCACAATTTCAACTATAGGGGATTCATCCTTCATCACCTCACTTTCCATCTCAATCCCCCTAGGGTCACCCAAGACTCCCCCCTTGTGTAGGATTTCTCCTTCATTAAAGTGAGGGGAGGGTTTATCTAAGGTGACAGTGGGTATACTCTCCCATATTTCTCACCATATTGTGTATTGGGTTATGCTTTTCCCAACCTACAAGTTGTGCGATAACACCCACAATCTTCATTTTTCTTCATATGGATGGTTACCATAAGCAACAATATCATCATCCTTTCTAGCCAATGCTATAATAATTTTTCTTGGGTACACAATCCATCATTAGTTTTATTCAAATATCATAGCATCGTTATTATCAACGGACTACTCTCAGTATACAAGCATGCCACCAACATGTTCAAGCATGTCCATATGCACAAATGCACATCAATATGCACCAATCATTTGATATTTCATGTTTATTTCATGCACATGCATTTTATCTTTATTGTATGCCTAATGCATCAATCCTATCATGCACTCCAGTGCATTTTTATTTCATCTTTTATTTATTTATTTTGTTGTAGATGACTATCCTTGAGTTCTTGTAGAACCTTGTTTCCTTGTGTACTATCATTCTACTCAACTTTTCACCACTAGTCCCTATTCTGAAACTTCCAACCAAGCTCTACTTAGCCATTTTTCATTCCCAACCACTAGATCCACTAGTGTTGCCATCTCGCAACTGCTTCCTTATGTAGAGAATCATGTCCCAACATATTTTGGATAAAAATTCTCAACATTCATAATGTTGTAAAATGTACTATTCCAGTTGAATATTAACACTACAATATAATTAACCACTCCCCATTTTCTTGACCCAGCTGTCCTTGAAATACAATTATCCTTGATTGGCATTTCAACATTCTGAAAATTTTATTTTATGTCATCTTTCTAATACTTTTTTCCATCCATGACTTTGCTCGACTTTAAATACCTCTCTTCACTTCATTGAGTGATTCAATATGAAGCACTTCTTTTCTATTCAAGACCACTTTGCTCCAAATGGGATGCTACACTCTTCCATTTTCACTTGTACCCTACTTTTTCTATGCACTCTGATAATAGAGGAAACTTTCTTTCTTTGGGTACTTTTAGACAAAAGTTTCTAAATCATCTCTAACAACTCCTTCTTCCTGCATTCCTATATTGGAAATAGAGATGACTCATACACTTCATGTGTCACACCTCATCTTATGACATCCTTTTTCCTTCTCTTGCAACGAGCTTGTATCCTTCACTATGTTTCTACCTTTAAGGCTATGGAGTCCCTCTTAACTCTTTGTGCATGCAGATGGCATTCCCCACTCATCGGTTTCATGATTTATGTGAGAACCTTTGTTGAATCTCTTTTTCAATCCATTTAGACTCTATACAATATTAATATTCCCTTACTATTCCTTACCCAACAATCACCTCTGGCACTCACCTCTATCGTTTGAGAAATTTTCTCCAAACTTTGACATTATTTGGAAAAACCTTCACATCAAGTAGTTACATGGTTCATGGAATCCAATTCTACTTTCTCCTACACATTTATAGAGAAACACAATGCTCCCCTAGATAACTTAGACATTCTATCATGATATCCTTTGGATTACTTTTCCAATGACCATACTCAGTATTCAATCTGATTTACGAGCCAATAATTATGGCTTCTTAAAATTCCCATTTCGCTCAATGGTGTCCTTCAAGTCCACCATAAACCTTATTTTTTATTCCTTGAGAATACTTTGGATCAAAACTAAATTCTGAGTGGATATATGGATTCTTCTATCCAATAGTTTTCTCATGAATACTTTCTTTATCAAATATGAGCACTGAGCACAAATTTATAGGCAATTGAATATTACCAATTTACCCCTTTTATACACCTTTCTTCTTGGTGTAAATGACCTCAAACACCAAATTTTTCCACTTATAGAGGTAAAAATATTGGGAACCAAGAATTTGTTTTATATGAAACAAATAATTATGCTAACATTGATTCCTCAACAACTCACAAATTTTCAAATTGATTCTCCAGTCAAAATATGCAACAATCTGGAAATGACAACTTTGCCCCTTTGCACTTCCTCCTAGCTTAACAATTGTATCCCTGTTCACGCATCCCTACACCATATCCTTTGTTATTTTGAAAACATATTAATTGTTTATGCTCATTACTACCTTTTTAATGATATGTCCAAGTTTCACCCTTAATCAGGCTCCACAATGATAGTTACATCCTACAAAAGTTTTGATTGTTTTACATTTTTAGCCTTGTATGTTACAAGTGTCCTCTTTCTCTTCTTGTATAGTTTTACATACATAGATTCCAAATATGGATTCATGGTTGTCTTCTATTGTTCATAATATTTCCATAGACTACTCTTGTGCCCCAAATGATCTTTTGAGAAAGGAGTTATGTCCTCTGGAAGTAAACTGGTGCTAGAATTTTACCTTCATTGTTTCAATTGTAACTTTCTCATACAAGCTCCATTTTTCGAATAGATTAGTTCGTTGGAAAGATCTCCTTGAGCTCTTTTGTTTAAGATGTAGAGACAAAGCGTACCTTGGTAAATACTATTTACACTGGTTTTTATTTCCTAAAAACATCGTTTAAGGCCTCAAAATCGCCCCGCAAGTTCATGACCTTCAAATACCCAAAACATTCATAGAAATTTGACTGTTTTACTATTATAGCATCCTTTTAAATATTATTTTTTGATCTCAAATTAGGAGAAATATGAAACATTGATTCCTCAATCCTTTCCAAAACCCACTGATCAATTTCCACAGTCGATCGAAAACTTAAAATAATAAGGACCGTTGGTCTGAGCTCCATCAACGATTGGTTAATCAATGATTCTCTTTGGTAAACCAAACTTGCTCATGAATATCCTCGACACCCAATAGTCAATCATTAGTCATCAGAGAATTTCCTTGGCAATCACTTTGCAACACATCTCTGGAGCGATTGACTCAACCATCAACCATCAGTCGTCAGTGATTTTCATTGGAGGATGAAACACTCTCTCAACTCGACTGACCTGACCATTGACCATGCATGTTGATTGACGAAAAAAATTCTCCAATTCGACCGACCCGACTGTCAGCCATCATCCATTTCTTGAATGATGTGGCAATTGTTGATGCTAACATGGCATGACACATAGACTCTAACATGGAACTCTATTTGATGTGGCATGACACATGGATGATGATGTGGTATGACATGCCATCACCCTCTTTCCTTCATCGACCATTGACCATTTCTCTAGGATGAACCAACACCTCGCTAAACAGGTCGGCACCTGATCATCGTTCATCATTCATCCATGTTTTCTCTTGCTCGATCAAACACTTTACTAAATTGAACGACCTTACCATCGGTCGCTGGTGATTTTTGTCTGTGACTGAAACACTTCTCCAATTCTTTCGATGCCAAAACATTGGTGATTTTTGTTGGAGAACAAAACACTTCACCCATTCAGCAGACCCGACCATCAACCATCGACGATTTCCTTGTTAAGGTTTAAGTTATTATTAGAGTTATTTTCATTTCACTAGATAACAATAGCATAAGATAGGATCACTGAGAAATACACAATCACAAGAGACACATCATTTATTTTGGG
>JASDQU011249639.1:19143-31582 GCA_032191745.1 Picea mariana
ACCAAAATGGGTTGTGATGTGATTAAAAATGAATAATGCTGCAGTCTTTCCAGTGTTGTCAAATGTCGGCATTGCCTCGGCCCATTTCGTAAAGTAATCTACGGCTACAATGATGTACCCATGACCCCGGCCGAGTGGGGGTGACATGTCATGAAATCGATGCCCCATTTCACAAAGGGACCAATGGATACCACAGGGTGAAGAGGAGTGGGATGAGACCGTATCTTGTGATTGTAGGTCTGGAAAGCATGGCATTTTTGAACGACGATTATGCAGTTGTTAAATAAATAAGTCCAAAAATACCCTGCGCATAAGATCTTCTGGGAAGTAGCATACCTAGACTTATGACCACCACAGGCTCTAGAATGGCAGTCATTCAGAGCTCTCTCAGCCTCGTCAAATGTGATGCAGTGTCGAAAAACATAGTCAATCCCGCGATGATAAAGAGTATCCCTGAGGATAATATATTGACGAGATTGGTATCGTATTCGACGTCATTCAGTACTGGACAAAGTTGGCCAAAAATTCTAGGTTTGGAGATATATAATGATATCGCCATACCAAAGATCATCAGTGCTGATGAGAAAAAAGGATTCATCAAGTAATGAATCAGCTACTACATTTTCCGTTTCAGAATAGGGAAAGTCGCATATCAACTCAGCAAATACTAAGGACTTCTTAGACTTGGTGCGTTCGAATTCCAAGTCAAAATCCTGGAGTATCACAATCCATTTGGAGTATTTTCCCCCTAGAAATTGACGTGTGAGAATGTGTTGCATAGGGTTGCAGTTAGAAATCATTGTAGTCTTGCGCGAGAGGATATAGTGCCGAAAGCATTGGACAGCTTGGATGGCAGCCAAGGCCAATTTTTCGACATGTAAATACTTGATTTTAGTAGGTGTTAGACTTTGACTCAAATAGTAGATAACATGTTCATCGTTAGCATCATCCTCTTGGATGAGAACCATACCAATAGTATAATCCGAGGCAGCAAGGTAAAGGAAATAATCGCGACTGTAATCGGGGGGAAAGAGAAGCGGAGCATGCATTAGGGACAATTTCAAAGCTTCAAAAGCATTGTTGGTGATGGTATCCCGTACAAACTCAGACCCCTTTTTAAGTAACCACGTAAATCCACGAGTTATCTCGGCGTAATTTGGGATAAAACGACGAAGAAAGTTTTCTTTCCCCTGCAAACTTTGTAACTGGCGAATTGTAGAAGGAGGAGGGAGATTAAGGATTTCCTCAACCTTTAAAGGATCAAACTGGATCCCTTGAGGTGAAACGATAAAACCTAGAAGGCGGCTAGATTCCATGTAGAAAACACACTTATGAGGATTCAAAAGTATACGATAGAACCGACAGTGAGTGAAAATGGCTCGGAGGTGGGTTGGGTGATCGACTCGATGCATTGAATGAGCGGGTAAATTGTCCAAATATGGTTGAATGATGTGCTTGATATCATGGAAAGCATAAGACATAGAGCATTGAAAAGTTGTGCTAGCATTCTAGAGACCGAAAGAAAGTTTTTGACAGGCAAAAGTGCCCCAAGGACAAATAAAAGAAGTCTTATGTTGATCCTCGGGAACAATGTTGATTTCATTACACTCGGAGAAACCATCCATAAGAGAGAATATTTCACTTCTAGCGCAATCATCGACAATCTGATCGACGAAGGGGGTAGGAAAGTTGTCTTTGGGACAAGCTTTGTTGATATCCCTATAATCAACACATACACGAATTGTGCCTTGTTTCTTATCGATCGGGACAAGATTGGAAACCCAGTTAGTGAGGGCCACCGGATAAATAAAGCCGGCTTTAAGAAGTTTCTCGACTTTGAGCTTGATAGCCACCGCTTTACGTGGGTGAACTGGACGAAGGCGTTGCCAGACGGGTTTAGCGTCGTGGTGTGTCTTGATCTCATGTATCACAATATCAAGGTCGATACCCGACATTTCTTCGTAGATCCAGGTGAGGATGTCACAAAACTCTTTGAAAAGGGATGTGTATGTGACGACTTTGTCAGAAGAACATGAAGCTCCAATATGGACATTTTCGACAATTCCAGGTTTGACGGATATGTTGAGGGGAATAGTAGGCGAGATATTGCTTAAGTTCCCTTCGAAAAACACATCGTGTGTGGGCCCGAGAATGGTGGAGATGACGACAACGGTTGACGGGGTCAATATCCATTGGTAGTTCTCAATGGTATGTTGCTCCAGAAAGAGGATGGAACGATGATGTCCTTCATCCCAAGGGGTGTCCTCCATGACAGACATGATCATCTTGTCAGTGGGAAAAATGACACGAAAATGATCGGGAGACAACTCACCAAGAGAGGGGGTAGAAGGTGTTGCCGATTGAATGGCCTGATAGGTGGATTCAACTGGACTTAACGGCATTTCATCGCTGTAACAAAGATAATCTCTAGGGTCAGGTACTATCCAGGGGTCGTAAGATGCAGGAAGTTCATGAATCAAAGTGGAGATCATGTTGATTGAAGCAATGGATGAGCATGGAACATCAAGCGGTGCAATGGGGAAAGTACCCATCAACGAAGAGTCTTTGATAAGGCCTACACCGACGTTCTCATAACCCGGTAGGGTTTTAGCGATGAACGGTACATTGCCATTACGGGAATCAAAATTAAAGAAGGATAATTGGTCGACGGTGATGACCTTTCCTTGATGTGGGAAACGTACCACATGGAAAAGGTTCGACACAACTGCGCGCATGGAATCGATCCAGCTACGACCAAGTAGGAGATTGTAATCAAGAGGAGCATCAAAGACTTCCACTTCAACTTGGACCATTTTTCCTTCTAACGTGATGGGAAATGAAGGAAGGATACCATAGGGCTTAAAACTGGAGCCATTGAAGGCTTTGAGAGTATTCTGGGATTCATTCAATGAGGGAGAGCCAATGGATTTCCAGCAAGTAACAGACATGAGACACGTCGAGGCACCCTCGTCGATAATGGTTCAGCAAATGTTTTTGTCAAAGACAATCACTTGGATCTGGAACGCGAGTTGAGGGGGTAACCTTGGAATGTGATCTTCCAAGTCAAAGATTATTAAATTTGTATCTGTTGGGTCGATTCCACCGATAACTTTCAACAATGCCTTCCGTTGTGTTGGAAAACTTTTAAGGACTTCGAGGGCTGACATCATAGAAGGTGCTTGGGCCAGATCTTCAACAATTTTGTAGTTCTGGGCAGCACGAGCATGTGGATTGAAAGTCGATTTCTGAATGACGCCCTTTGGGGGGGGTCAGAGAAATGTGTCAAGGCTCGGTCGTTTGAGATGAAGAGGACCGTTGGTGGGTGGAGTCACGGGAGAGGGTTGTACCGAGGAAGTAGGTAGATCATCAACCTTCTCTTTAGAGGGAGAATAATCTTTGGCTTGAGTGGTGAGTGCAATGTCGTTTTGCTTTGAATCACCAATACACATCAATACATAAGACATAGTAGAAGATGAGGGTTGGTCATGAATGACCAACTGAGCCTGCTATTGAGACGGGAAGGGTTGGGACAAAACGGCCAGAGCAGGTGGTTTTGGAGCTCCTTGAAGGAACTTAGTGACCTCGACGCATCGTGGACAATCCTTCATGTAGTGATCATCACCACAGATAAGACAAGGGTATCATGGTTTGCGCTTATCCCAATCATCAACAGGGGTAGTTTTGGTTCACTCTGCTTGAGAAGTATTTTTGTCCTCCTTATTCTTACCTCTTCCCTTTTTGGATTTGTTTTTACCGGCAGGGTTAGATTGAACTGCATTTACCTCAGAAGTCTTGCCGGTGGGAGGGGCAGGAGATAGAGCATTTTGAACATTAGAAGAAGCAGGTTTGGGGTTTGTGCTTGAGGCGGCATGTGGTTGGGCCTGGAAAGTGCCAATCACACTGTCAGCTGCATGTGAAGCAACTGGAGTAGTTGAAGTGGCGGAAGTGGAAGGACGAGGTAAGTCAGGTAGTAAGTCATAAAGGGTACCCATTTGTGAGTAAACGAGGTCAAGGTATTGAGCACGAATTATGGCCTGCTCTTCTATGACTACTCCACCCATGGCGATGTCCCGATCGATGTCGTTCACAAATGATTTGGTGAACCATTCTGCCAGCAACTAATCGGGGAGTTCGAGTTTAATGAGACGTCGTCTCCATCGCCACTCATGAATGTGATCAGATATATGAGTGGCTTTGGTTTGTTTGAAGGAAGTGAAAATTTCGGTCCCAGTGTCATAACGGATCAGTAACTGGTAGTGTGTAAGGAAAGTCATAGCGAGGGTGTTGAAGTCAGAGAAGAAACCCCGTGGTAATTCAATATACCACTTCACAGCAGAACCTATGAGGGTTCGTTTGAAAATACATAAATGAATAGAGTCATCCATCAACGAGTTGGATGAACACCATAGGTGAAAATTCATAACATGATTATTCGGGTCCTCTCCTGCTTTGTCGTCGAATTTAGGAATGTCCTATGGTAACTTGGCTGGTATAGCGGGCCATTGGGGAGAGTGACGAATTGGATCATTTAAAATCCTTAACAAAGATGGAAGATCCAAAGTGGCCAAAAAAGGTAACTGTCGATTCACCTGCGGGTACTGCTGGCTTTGGGGAGAAATCCCTGTCGGCAAACCAGTAGTACCATAAGCAGTCTGCATATAATGTGAAGACCTAGGTAGATTCAGTGGTGGTTGGAGAGGATAGTTGCTCATGGGATTGTATCCTAGAATAGGAATGTGAGTTTGAGCATTCGAGCCCCAAATAGGATTTAATGAACCTGGATATGGTTGGCCCAAACTAGGGGGTATTACGGACGCAGCTGAAAACTGCTGCCCCCCAGTCGATTGAGGAGGATGTTGTATCAACTGATTCCAATACTAGGCCAAGGATGGAGGTATGTTTTGTCCATAAGGTGGGGTTGGTCCTCCTATCGAAGGTGGTGCTCCAATTGGGGGTTGTGTTCTAATTGGGATTTGCGTTCCAATAGGAATTTTCCTGCTGAGAGGGGGTTGAGTCATGCCACCTTGGTGAAATTGTCCACCGACGGGAATCTGGTAATTTGGTGTGAATGACAGAATAGTGCCACTAGGATTAAGACTGCCAGTAGAAGACGAGGAAGGTCCTCCAAAAGGAAATTGAGGGAGTGTTGGAATAAAACTAGGAAGAGAGTGCCCAGAAGAAGAAGGACCACCAGGAGAGCCGGATGGGGTTTGTGTAGGAGTGGGAATGGAAGCATTCAATGCATGGTATCCGGGTGGTAGTGTCGGAGTGACGTTCGGCATACGTGGTGTGTTGATGGGAGTGAGACTAACTGTAGTAAACCCGGTGTGAACACTCATAGTATCTGTGTGATGGGCCATTTCGATAGGGACGATAAAGTGATAGGCGGTAGTAAATGGTAATGTCTCTGGACTAGAGATTTCATAAATCACAGGTGGGGTGATTTCAGAAATCACAGGTGAGCCTAGACCAAAAAGGTCCCGTCGAAAAACACCTGTAGACAAAAAAGGATCTTGGCCTTCTATGCCTAGAAAGGGTCCAATTGGTGATCCAGAAGATGTAACAACTAAGTCTCCAGAAGAATTCAATCGCATAAATGGTTGCTCATAATTGGGGTGAAGTTGAAAGTCCTCTTGAGTATTGGTAATTCGGAAATGTTCTAGAGAGTCAGTACATTCCACTTGTGGTGTGGTGACGTCTGGGACTTCACTTTTTTGAGGAGAGCCCTCAGGTGTACTTGTAGGCAAGGGTTGATAACCTTCCAGATGCTCTGGAGATAAACCCTGCATTCTACGTGAACGACGTGGAGGAGCTATTGTAACCGAGTGACAAAATTCATGAAGAAAATATTATTTTCAACTTTGGTAAACAAACAACATGCACTAGTAAACAAAATCTAGGAAGCAACACCAAGCAAACAAGACCTTCTAATTCTGAAGCCACTAGTTGGTGATGAAATCCAACGTCGCAACAACGAGATGAGAAGGGGCTAGGCTAGGGTGGAAAAGTTATGCTGACGACTTGCTTAATGGACTTACACCCTGGTGCAAGCTCCCACACATAATCATGGGTATACCCTCCAAGGAGCCCGAGTGAGTTTGGCCAACGTTGATTCCAGGTACCGTGAAGACTTTCCCCTTCACAGTCACCTTATGTAATACCCTAGAAAGATAAGCCGCTAAGGTTACCACCGACAACAATAAAGCCAGGGAGGACAGTTGACATTCTGATCCACACACAAGGGCAGGGTATCTAGCTCGAAATCAACTCAAAAGGCTTCCACTCATCATTGTGGGTATACCTTCGAGTGACCCCTGTAATACGTGCAATCTCTACACCGATATCAAAAAAGTAGGGTGATTAACTCTCTCAATATCAATGTGACCTCGTGCTTGACCCTTGTGTGAGAAGGGCTTCCCAGGACAAGATGTTATAAATGGAGTTTGACACTCCCTAACACAAGATGCTATTGTGTGTTTTGTGCTTTGGAGAGTGTATCTATCTACCTATTCCAAAGCGCTAGCCTAGCTAAATGTTGGTGTAATAGAGCCCTAGAAAAGAGGTACTACTTAAATTTTACAATTTCCCAATGTTATTAGGGGTTGTTGTTACTCAAAGGAAGCGGAGATGAAATTGATGTTGTATAAGACTCCGACCAAACGATGCATGGATACGAATGAAATATAGCAATTTTCGTTCAATGAATCCTATGTATGGGAGGGAAAGATAATTTTTTCGGATCAAACTTGAACTACAAAACACAATTTCCTTTAAAATGCACTTGCAACAAATCACACAAAAAATAACAATTCTCTATTGTTTCTTTTTCAATAATTTCAACAATTGATTTTCAATACTTTCGACAACGAAAATGCTTTTGAAAGAAAAACGTTTGTTCACTTTTCAAAAAGGACCTACACCATGATGGTGAGAGTGAAGAAAATCAAAAACCCAATGAACAAGCAATAGATAAAAACCCAAACCACTCTTTCAATGGAAACAAAAATAACAAGCAAACCAAACTAGTCTTTTCAATTGCATGAGAAAAGTGATCTTTCAAACAATGATCAAATGATAAAGACAAAGAAGCTCAACTTTCAACTGATCACTGGTTCTTAACCAACCAAGCACACTCAGATTCCAAAATCAGAGAGTATATCGTTGCAGAGAAAAGTCAAGAAACGAAATTCAAGCAAAAAGTGACAGGAAGAGCCTTTGAAATCCTAAGACTATTCATGCATAAGAATGAAGACAAGAAAACATCAACTAATGGTCCAAAAAGCTCTAGTTAGGCACCAATACTGATCTGGGTAGTTGATCATGCAAAAGTCTTAAAGCCAAAATTTTGAAAAATAGGGTTCACAGGCTAAGACTGTTACACAGTGCAAGAATAGGTGATTCACACAGGTGAGCTTTGAGCAAAGTGCAAGAACCTCGCACTGAACCTAAAAGCAGGGTGAGAACTCAGCATATTCTCGCAGGCTACTGTGGAGTGCAGTGCGAGAATGTCTGAAACTAATCAAATTTTTGGAAAAAGACACAAAAATTGAAAAGGCCTCTGGACCTAGAGAGTCTATCAGGGTATCCTGAAGACTCAGAGATTGATATGAATGGAGAAAGGTAAGTTAAGAGCAAATGGCCAAGGAAAAATACCAAAAACCACAAAGAAAACAGGCTATCTCCCCAGTGGAATCGCCAATTTTGTTATCAGACTAATCAGTAGGTGTGAACACTAACAGATCTCCCTAGATCCACCTGGATCTAGAACAAAACAAGACAGGACATGACTCTTTCCCTAAGTTATGACCATTGAATTAGCTGGTAGGAAGGAACAAGTAACGTACCTTTGTATCGCTTCCTAGGGTCTCTGTTGCTCCCGCTTCGCTCCGGTGCTCTCGTGAGGTCAAGATCAAGACAACACAAACCAACCAAAGTGAATATAGAAAAATATATTCAACTGTCAACTTATGTGTATGATCAAGGAATTACACAATAAAGTGAGAATAGCTTTATGGGAAAGGGGCATGCCACGGTATCATATTAATTGAAAGTAGAACATTACAACCTGATCACCTTGATGTCGCAAGCTCCCTTTCAGTGGCTCTTGGCCCCAACACACACACTTGCTCAATCTTTGTATGAAGAATATCAAATCCTCTTGATAGACTTGCTAGAGTCTCCAAGCTCCTGTTCAAGCTAGGTCCTTCACACAATTCGTTCACCAATTCTCCAATGAATCTTGCTTAACCTTTTCCATGAGAATTCCATCAATATATAGGAGAGAATGAGATGGTTACTTGGATAAGAAAGATCCCAAAATATTAGGGAAACTAGTAAAAGGATAACCATTCGAATGCCAACCCATTCTTCTAGAAGATTCTGTTATCACTCCAGGAAACTCTCCTAGGCTGTAAGTCAGAGATGCCTGGTAACTAACTCTTTTTGGGAAATTATTTTCTTAATATTTGATGTGGTTTTTGGATCAAGATGAATATCTAGGGACTGGACTGTTTTTTCAAGACTGTCTGGAAATACAAAATCTCACAAGGCCTTCTAATAATGCAGTCAAACAAGGTTTGATTAAATGGAGAAGGAAAACAGCTATTGAACCAGATAATACTCATATACACAAGCACTATGGGTTTAATAACCAAGGAAATAACTTATGATTATCAACTAAATCAATCAACCAGTGAGATTACAGTCACAAGCAGATTAAATGAGCATCAATAAAGAACTCTCACTCATAAGATATCAGAGAGCAGAGGAGAAAAATCTGACAGCAAAACTGAAGGAAGCTTGCAATTTTTTATAAAATAAGAATAGGTCTTTTGATTACAGTAACAGCATGATAGCATCCAAAATCGAACCCCTGGTTCGTTTCAAAAATAGATATTTATAGTCTTACAAACAGTTTTTACAGATCCTAAAAACAGGGATCTGTATTTAATAAAAACAACTCAATTCTATCTAAAAAACTTGAAAGTAAAGTCTTTAACAACTAAACTAGAAAGTTGAATTGTCTTCAATCTCCAAAATATCCAGCTGCATCCTTCTGCTCATGATCTCCGTGATGTGGTGAAGAATAACAAGACACCTGTCTTTGACAGTTGGATCTCCCAACGTTCCTGGTTGACTTTTGAGGAAATGATTTTGCATTTGTTACCAAAATTCACTTGAACCTTTGATGTTGAACTCTTTGCATGCGATTTGATAGCCCACTGATACACTGGAACAACTTCAAAACCTGTTTGCAATGACCTGTCGTGTCTTTGGTTTCAAAATTTACTTTCCCAGCTTTGAACAACACGACCGTTTTGATTTTTCGCGAGTTAGCTGTTGAAAGCTGACACTTTCAACAGCGCACAGGTCATAAAATGATAGCGTTGCGCTGTGGAAAGTTCTGATTGCGCTCAAAAAAGAGTTTTACCTCCAAAATTTTGATTTGATCAAAATTTATTGAGTTCCGGATTTCTCACCTTGCATATTAACGGCAACTTGAGCGAGAACCTTTAGATCTGGATGAGATCTTTGCTTCAATTTTTGTTTCAACCTACTTATCTG
Organism: Picea mariana; assembly: GCA_032191745.1. Lineage (NCBI taxonomy): Eukaryota > Viridiplantae > Streptophyta > Pinopsida > Pinales > Pinaceae > Picea > Picea mariana. The sequence goes on from JASDQU011249639.1 coordinate 28,708, forward strand.
CCTTTTGAGGCGCTTGGCAAGCCACCACAGGCTGTTGTAGTATTTGGTGAGTTTTGTCTTTCTCTTCTTCTCTCTGACACTTTCCTTAGCCAATCTTTCAAACGTGGCATTTGTCTTGGCGAAGTTATCAGATAACTTCTTATACCTGTCTTTAATCACCCGCTCCAAAACCTCTTGTTGGGCAATTACCTCCTTGAGATGTTTGATCTTCTGAGACTTCTTTGATCTGGGGTTTTTTGATGATTCTCCCTGTTCTGTCTGATTGAAGGTTTCATAGTTCTGTGCACATTCAGCTGACTGCTCAGAACTCTTGATGACAGGGCATTGATCTTGCTGCTCAAATTCTGAATCTGAATAGGGCAAGTTAAGTATATTCTTCCCTGTACTCTGCTCTATAGGATGCCCTGTATTTTGTTGTGTGGTCTTCTCTATGGTTGGATCAAAGTTTAACTTTCTCTTCAACCTGTGAGGCTTCATTCCAGATATTCTGTCCTCTGAAGGTCCTGGCAAGGTCCTTCTTTTCCTTGAGCTACTTTGGGGAGATGATTTTTTCTTTGAACCCTTCATCTATTCATTTGCAGTCTGGTTTTGTATTTCAAAACCTTCCCAGAATAAAAAGTGCTCCCAACTTCTTCCCTATTGTTTCAATTCCTCTAGGATAATCAATTTTATGAGGCCAAGGTGACACAGAGTAGTTTTCATGCTCAATGGTTGAGCTCTAATCCCCCTGCAAACCTTAGTCAAAATTTGATATAGGAAATAAGGCAAATTAATAGGGGTCTTGCATGTGAAGTGATCTAGGAGTTTAAAGTGGTACATCATCAGTTTATTATATCTCCCCTCCGAAGTAATGTACAATTGGATACCTTTGAATAATTCCTGCCATTCTTCATCTAGATAAGAAACCAACATACCTTTTTTCCATGCTTTGTGCCTGTATCCCTCTTTCAAATAAACTCTGAAATCCAAATTTTTGGGAGCCGTGGTTTTAAACCAAATCTGACCGGTTCTTGGTAAACTTGTAGCTGCAGCAATGACAGCCTCATCCACTCTAATTTCCATGGACTCGACGCGAGCTTTATTTCCATCAAAGGTTTGGGCAAAGGCTTCTGTTGTAGCCTGGTGGCAACCAACTTGTAATCTTTCAACAAATTCCATACACCCTGCATTCACAAAATGCTTCTGGACTTCGGGATGTGATTGTAAAAATGACAGGTTATCCAACTCTCACTTGAGTAGAGATCCACTGCGTTTTCTCACCATTCCGTCGCTTGCAAATCCCGATAATTTGTAACCCCTGTAACTGCCAGTTGAGCCGAGGTTCTGCGCTGTTGAAAGCAGTTCGGGCTTCGGCTTTGTTTTGAAATAAATGAAACTTCAAAAGAATTCCAACGACGATTCGTGATATGGAAACCACTGTTTGATTTGATGTTGTCAGGCCGGCGATACCTCCTTTGTACCTGCATCACCGAACTCGAACTTGCCACCCCGGATTCCATGAGTGTTGAGCGTGAGTTTTTGGGTCGGATTCAAATTACAGTCATATTCTGACATGCATAATCGAGTTTCTATCATTACCCACTCTCATCAATGCATGCCTTGGATTTACCTGATGTGGGATGATCATATCATCATTACTTTCAGTCGTGGATATCATGCACGTGATTCTCGCTCTTCTTCAACAATGGCCCGTGGAAAGCACCTCTGTCAACTGTTCACTTGCAACTTTCACCAGTGCGCGAACTCTTGGAAAACCCCTGTTAGCTGCAGAAAGTATGCACTTTCAACAGCACACCACTTTGTAGAAAACACTCCTTAGCTGCGGAAAGTATGTACTTTCAACAGCGCGCCACCCGCGAACTTTGATTGTCAGACCTTTTGAAATTAACCACTTTCAACAGTGCACACACTAATGAAAAGCGCTCCTTAGTTGTTGAAAGTCGACACTTTCCACAATGCACATGCAACTTTTGAACATATGTTAGCTGTTGAAAGTGAATTATGCAAATTTTGAAAAAGAAGACTTCATGGATCACATTGTTTTCTAAGACATAAATCGAAACCTAAGCTTAGCAACTACAGAAACTTCAAAAAATGACTTGAGGTTACAACCTATCACCTAAAAAAGCAAATAAATCCACCAGTTTATTTGAGGAGTTAACAGATTCCCTTCTAGAACCATCGAGAATTCATCTTTTTCCAAGCCTTAGAACGCGTTTGCACCCTAGCTTAAGGCATCCTATGAGAATGGGTCATTCTCGCACCCTGGTATATTAGCAACCTATGAACTCTCTTCAAAAGTATGTTTTCTGGGAAGAGATGAATGTCAATTTTCTCAGGAGAAAGTTCTTATGAGGAGCCTGAGTACACCATCATCAATACACCATCATGATGACCAAAATCATGGGTAACAAAAGTGCCTATACTCATCAAACACTTCCTTTTCTAAACTCCTTGAACGACGAGATTTTATCCTTGGACCACAAACTGGGCATGAAAATTTACCCTTTGTTTGAAGACCTACAAGATATATGAATAACTATAGCGTCAAATTCGAGTTACAATTTAAAATAACGCATGATTTTTTCAATAAATATATATAACATTAAATTACAAAATAAAGTAACAATATACCACAAAAATGTGTTAACCTGAGAGTATCATGAATTGTGCATGATAGTATTCCATGGAATTGAAATCATTTTTTCCCTATTGGTCTAGAGATGTCATACATAGTGACACCAGCCCATAACTTCAACAACTCATTGATGAGAGGCTCAATATATACATTCATATTTTTAACTTGGTACCTACCTAATTGGTTCAAGATACTGCATGATTAATTATACTTATCTAGATGTTGTGATATATAAAA
>JASDQU011249641.1:13732-25339 GCA_032191745.1 Picea mariana
ATGTCCCAGACCACATATCCCAGGAGTGCACTGGGTGCCCTAGATCTCGTCTAGGGTCTTAGCCATCCTTCAGGAGAATGGCTCTCGCTGCTGCATGTAAATTTAACACCCACGAATCCTTTTAAGGCACTGGTACTATTGATTTACTTTTATGTATGTGAGCAATTCACTTCATTCATGTGATTGTCTAACTAATTTCGTTAATCTTGCAAATCTTGTATCCTACTTGATATATGCATGCTTATGGACAAATGATTTATTTGAATATCTAAATGATGAATGATAAGTGTTGAATGTCTTTGTTTTATTTTGCAATAAACTCCTAAAAGTAGTTCTTTTTGCTTATTCTTAGTTTAAAAAAGCCTTAGTATTTTGTTAGGGACTACCCCCCTTGGCTTTGCTAGGAGTTGGCCTAGACGGAGGAGTTGAGGATCAGGTGACAGCACCTTGACTCGAAACTTGGCCCCAAGGACACACTAAGTGGATTGAAGATTTCTTCCACGATAGCCCAAGTGTGTATAAGGCGGCAACATTTTTGGCTTCGTTGCTGGGGATAAATCTTTCTATTCCCGGAGTACGACTTTTGTTTTCCTTTTTGTTTTTTGCTTTGTTTTGATGCTTCTGGTTTGTTTAGAATAAACTTGATCATTTGGCGACTCCACTTCAAAAATAATTTGGCAAAGTATTCTGCAAGGAGGAATTCACGATTTGCTTAGATTCATCCTTAAACCCGAAGGTGTTTTTGGAGGAAGTTCACCAAGCTGTCTTCTCGTAGGATCCTTAATAATTTTCGGGTCCCAGTCCATTTCTGTTAGACTTTTTCTTTTTCTAATAAGTCTAGCTTAGGAATGGATGATCTTTATAAGCCTATTGATTTTTCTGCAATAAGTGGTTATCCACATTTGATTCCAGAAAAAACGATTAAAAATTTGCCTTGTTTTCAAAGTAATAATATTATCGATGCTAGAAGTCATGTTAAGAAAGTTTCCCTTTGATTTAATAAATGGTGTGGCAATGCCTTATATGAAGATGTTGGAATGAAATTATTTATCTTATCTTTTGATGATGATGATCTTGATTGGTTTACAGAACTTAAGGATAAACAGGTTAGAACTTACAATGAATTTATGGATACTTTTATGGAAAAATGGAAGGAGAAGAAACCTCCAAATATAAAAAACAATGAATTCAGATGTAAGAATGATGCTTCACCAAATTCCAATAAGAAATTTAAAGAAGTCATTCAGGCTATGGAATTTATCTATGCAAAACAGTTAAAGGCCAGGGAAGCTCGCCTTGCAGAGGCAGAAGCTTGTGTCAAGTATCTAAACTCTATAGTGCCAAAGCTTCATAGCAAACAAGGAAGGGAGTTTCACCTGGAAATGCCGGAAGAACCTATAAATGAATCATTAACTGATCATGAGAAAAAAAAGGTTTTGAGTTTGAAATGATTCAATATCCAGATAGTTCAAATCCCCGCCCTCCTCCCGAGGAACCTGTCTCCTCGAAGAAGATCTTCGACAATTATGATGAATTTAAAATGATCAGTAAAACAAATTCCTTGACAGTTCTAGTTCCAATCTCTCAACCATCAGATGACTTAATGGCAGATAATGGGAAATTGGAAGATAGCTTCAGTGTATCAACTCCAAATCATTATGAGCAGTGGTTGGCCTTCCACCATGACATTCCAATGCAGAGATTCATTAAAGATTACAAGGCTTACCAAACTTCAAAGTTTGGTTGAATAAAGAAAAACACATGTTTTTTGGGTGGTCTATTCCCAGGAAAAACTCCAAGTTGATAAAACTTGGAAAAGGATCTTCAAAGAGTCATCCCGGACAGGGATTATTCAGACATCTGAGGTCTTGTTTCGTCCATGACATGGTTGATTCATGTATTTCCTACTTCAGCCAGTTGGATAGTAGAAAGGTTAAAGCTACCAATGAGCAGACAACTTTTCAAATTTGCTTCTCAATGATGACATCTGATGCCCATGGGGGCATCCCTTGTAACATATCTCTCTAACCTTTCCTCTTTTTATTTCCTGCAATTTTTTTCATTTTTTTTCTATTATTAGTGTAACTTGTATCTGAAATTGTTGGTTTTCATATATATGTGTTGCTTATGTTGTTTTTGGCGAGACATTTGTGATGTAGGTCACGGATTCTGGATTCTCGCATGCTCTCCTTTTCTATAAAAAGATCAAGCACACGTCCCCATATGGAGCCTATGTTATCCACCAAGTTGCACTAGTTGGATTAGCATGAGCCGCCAAAGATTAAGCAATCATCCCCATATAGAGCATATGTTATCCACCAAGTTGCACTAGCTGGATTTTCAAATGAGCCGCCAAAGATTGAGCAGTCAAATGCTCAAAAGTCAGAGTTCACAGATTCAGCAGGTCTTTTTTAAGACCACCTTTTCCGCATTTTCATCCCTCCGAGGCATTGTAATAAATGACTTGAGCATGAAAGTTGTAAAAGACTATTGGCCACCTAAGATCTGGGTACGAGCATGTACTCTAGAATGTTTTTTTTCACTTGTTAATTATTTTTTGCCTGCCTTAGTGGGCGATTAATAACTTTTATGTTTTTTCACTCAAGACTAACTCCAAAGCTGGAGTATGTGCTGGTGGTTAGGCCTTGGCATGGTATAACCAATGTCTAGTGTCGAAATGTATGAGTTCATGCTAGGTCATGTCTATTGAGTCATATGGAAATTGTGCTAGGTCCCGATAGGTTTTTTTTAATGTTTTAGTAGAATAATAAATTTCCCGCAAAACAGAAATCTTTTAATGTAAAGTCAATAAATTGTAAAAATATGGCATCAATCATTGTCAAATGCCATGTTTGTGCTCATTTTCTAAGCCAGAGCACCCTTTAAACCCCTATTCCCCTTTTGTCTAAGCAAAAAAGTGATTTTAATCACTCAAAAATGTATTTATCTCGAAAAAAGACAGAAAATGGTCATTTAATTAAATTCCCTAAATTTTAGGGAAAATGCTAAAAATTAGGAAACATGTTGGAGACATGTTTTTCCTTGGTTCTCAGTCAACTCTGAGCTTGGGCGAGTTCACTGGAGAGGAAGGCGACTTGTTGAGTGACATGGACATGGGAGGAGATCCCAAAGATGGAACTCGACCCCACTTGTGAGAGGTGGCGCATTTAGGAGGAGGGGCGCACATCCCTATGCTAGCACTCGACCTCACACCCTAGTTCCACTCCACCTCACTCCTACTCACACTAGTTCCACTCCACCTCACCTCACATCACTCCACTCCACTCCACCTCACCTCACTTCATCTCCCCTTCACTCTATGTGCCACTCCCTCATGCACTAGCACATCCTTTCTTGTGATTATCACCTGGAATGTAATAAATAGAAGGCGACCCCTCTCCTTCTAGCTAGTTAGAGCTTGGGCGTCCTTACTATTCATTGTTGTAATCTTTTCTATATTGAATCAAAAGGCTTTGGAGGTCAAGATTGGTGTTTGGACCCACATGTTTGGATGGATTGTTAGCTTATGAGGTAATATCATTCTTAGTTTTTTTTCTCGTATTTGCATGATGGCTATGGTAAGGATATTGCTATCCAATTAGAGTATATGGTTCTACTTGTTTGTTAGGTTATATATTTGTTTTATGCATTTGATGCTTATATTCTCATGTTGGGTTTTTGTTTAAACTAACATGGAACAAAGTCTCTCTTGTAGGAAACACCTTTCGTGCAGGTACTTGTCAGAAGCTTGGAGTGTGAAAGGCCAACCTTTTGGAGAATCAAAGAAGCTTGCTTGCCCCCTTGCTTTCTCTTGAAGCACTTCAGAAAACTTCCTCCCTCTTCTTCACACCAAAGAAAGACTCCATTGCCCAAGGGTTCTTGAGGCTCAAGCAAAGGCTCCACAAAATTGCTAAATTTTCTTCTCCCTTCTTCTTTCTTTACATGCATGTTAGTTAGATCTGTTTTAAAGGATAAATCTTAGCATCTAATGCTGCATGCATGAAGCTTTTAGATCTAGTTTCAATATTTTCCAATTAAAGAGTAGATCYAAGCTAGTTTCCAAGCAATTTTCTATTTTTTTTMACTTAAATCTTAAACTAGAAAGTTGTTTCWTTTCACTTTGTAGATCAAGCTAATTAGTTGATTCATKCTTGCTGTTTTTTTGGGACAGCAAACAGAAGCAACTAAGAGAGCTTAGTTTAGGCTAGTTTAAAGCRTCAAAAAGTCTCAAAAAGTTGTTTTTTTSCCTTMGAAAATTTTCAGAAATTTTTTGGTCAATTTTTTCAAGTTTTAGTTWAGTCTTTTAAACTCTTTCTCATCATATTCTAATCACTTTCCTTGCTRGTTTTYAGCAGGTCCATTCAAGTGCAASGGGAAACTCTGGCAAAATCAAGGCAAAAGTGAAGGATTTTGAGCCCAAGTTGRAACCCTTGAAGACTAGGACTTTCAGAAAGTCTCTTGTAATAGTTTGCTTCAAGTCTGWTCCATTCTATAAGGGTCCATAGGTTCAAAAGAGGAAAGAGAACATAGTTCTCATTGTAATAGCATTAATAAAAGCGGRCCCTTTGAGCCCAGTTTCTCCATCCCCATTAGGGGGATTTGTGTGTTGTGTGTTTGGCTTTACTTTCTTTCATTGCAAGTCTCATCTTATGATCTCAAACACACATACAAGCATAAGCAAATCTAACACACATAACACTCAAATTTCACATGCATGTTTAAAAAATTACTTTCAATCTTTATGCATGCTTAGTTTAGATTTTATTTTCTGCTATCAACAATAAGTTTTTGCAAGTTTTCATTTTTAAGTTTCTTGCAAAGCTCATTGCAGTTACAAGCAGCATTCAAAGTTTATTTCTTTCTTTATTTGCAAAGTAAAAATAAACCTTGCTTGTAGTTTAATTAGGGAAATCTCGGCAAATGCTATCTCAATGCACGGAAAAACGCCTAAGGGGAGTGTGTGAAGTCAAGCGGGAACTTTGAGATAGAGGTTCTCCCCGTATTGGACATCTGACACCCTTAGTCAACTTATTGGTGAGGCCCTGGGGCTTCAGTAAGTTCTCCGCAAGTTTCCAAACAAAGAGGTAGCCTCTAAAGAGAGCACACAATCTCTCATTAATCTGCCTTTAATTTACCTTGATAAAACACACGATCAACAATTGCCCACGAATCCTTTTAAGGCACTGGTACTATTGATTTACTTTTATGTATGTGAGCAATTTACCTCATTCATGTGATTGTCTAACTAATTTCGTTAATCTTGCAGATCTTGTATCCTACTTGATATATGCATGCTTATGGACAAATGATTTATATGAATATCTAAATGATGAATGATAAGTGTTGAATGCCTTTGTTTTATTTTGCAATAAACTCCTAGAAGTAGTTCGTTTTGCTTATCCTTAGTTTAAAAGAGCCTTAGTATTTTGTTAGGGACTACCCCCCTTGGYTTCGCTAGGAGTTGGCCTAGACAGAGGAGTTGAGGATCAGGTGACAGCAYCTTGACTCGAAACTTGCCCCCAAGGACACACCAAGTGGATTGAAGATTTCTTCCATGATAGCCCAAGTGTGTATAAGGCGGCAACAGGACCAAGTGAAAAAAAACACTCTAGAGTATGCACTAATAACCATGTCTCAGGGAKCTAAGTCTTTTACATACAAGAGACCTCATGGTAGATCATTTTATACAATTCCCCCCAGGGGGGTATGGAACATGCATAGAAGGCGAAGAAGAAGAAATAAGGGGGCAATGGTGCCCGRCAGGACTTYTGAACTCTGATTTTGAACATGTACCTTGTTCAATCTTTGCRGATCATCCTAAGTCCTTCTTGGTGCAACTAGGAGGTAACAAGGCCTAATGTTGCTTATGCTTTAAATTTTTATCTTGAGGCATTTGATGGAATATATGGTATTTTTCTCAAGAATAAGGAACCTCAAAATTTGGAGGCAGCCCAGGCTGTTGCTATTAAATTAGAAAGACATTTTATTGCAACCTATGATTTTGTTCTGATCCATGACTTTCAACTATCGATTGTTACAGCAGTGCAGGAAGTCCTTGTTACTAAAGATGAACCACAAATTGTACTATGTCAGGTTCCCAGAGATGAACATGATGATGGTCTCTTAGACTTGAATGATCAGGAACCAATAGTTGCACCAGTTGAGTCATATGTAGAGTGCCATCAAGATGAAGGTAAAAACTTGGATGCTCAACAATGTTCATTGGTTTGTTCCATGAGTGATGATGAAAGATTTCAAGAGGAGGAACCACGGGTTAACCAAGTAGAAGTGGATCAGCAAGAGACTTCACTCTTGGCTATCACAGCAGTGGTCTAGGAACAGCTTGATCAGATACCATTACAACAGGAGGAGGCACTTTTGGTTCAACCAGAGGATGATAACCCTGGCATTTTGCCTATGATCCTGCTTCCAGAGGTTGTTCTTTAGGAACATGTGATTGATCAGTGCTTGGATATCAAGGTTCATCATGACCCAGTCAAGCTTAGGATGATGGAGGTATTTAAGCAGGTAGATTCCAAGAGTTCCAGCTCTCAAGCATTCATGATTATTACTATTGAAATACCATGTTATAAATCCCAAACAGTAGCCTTCAATTATGTTTTCACTGGCAAGTACATCAATGCATCTTTGAGTCATATGAGATTTCACGATTTGTCCCCCTGGAAGGTTGGCTTTGTTGATATTTCCTGTCGGATTAATCATTTGACTGCATGGTTACATTGGTCGGACTAAGTATGATGATTTAATCATGGCAACTTTGAGGTAAAAGCTTTTGGGTCTAGGATAGTTGTCGTTCCTTTTCGCATTGTCGTTTCAATATTTCCTTCTAGTTGATTTTTAGCTTTTAGGACAACAATTTACTTTTCCCTTGCAGTGTCTTTGACTCTTTCCTTTCACTCATTTACTTTTCAACCCTTGCTTAAAGTATCGTTGATTTTTGCCAAGTTATATCAACATGTGGTTGTGTCCTGTGTGTCTTTCATTTCATAGAATAGTGGTTGTTCACTATTGCTTTTCTTAGGTCATACTCTAAGTGTCTTATCTTTCACATGTCGAGCCTTTGTGTCTATCATTAGAAGTGAGCCTGGATGGGGGTCCCGTTTGTCCATTATTCCAAAGCATTGAGCCTTTAGGATGGGTAGTGTGAAGAGACATAGGAGAGTCTTGGGTCATATTATGTCTTGTCTCTTCATTCCTTATCATTCAGTCTTCTGCTTTGAGTCAATCATGCCCCTCATCCATAGGGATGCGGTACCTGGTTCTTTCATCTTATATCTTCCTAAGTGATCACTTTGTGTTGAGGGAAGAGAGACATCATTGCTCTTATTTTCAACAGGCCAGCTTGTATCGACTTCAACACATTATCTACGGATGACCCAGAAGTAGAGCACCTCGATAGTCGTTAGCCTCATTGGCGGTTATCTCGTATTTGACAAGGTTGAGTATCATTGGGCCTTGATTGGATGAACCTTGTCATTGTTCGACTTCATAACATCTTTCACAGTGACAGGTTGTGCTCGTACCTTAGGACCCATTGTGATTATTGGTGGTCTTCCTTCACACTTGACGGGTGTTTACATTATTGACATCTGATTGAGTGACTCTCTCCCTTGTGTCAACATCAGCACATTTACTGCACGAAGGAGTGTACATATTGGGCGGTAGCAGGTAGCAGATTTAGATGAGACCCCTTGTGTTTCAGTATTTCAGTGGGAGGTTTATATTGATTTGACTCCATTGCCCATTGGATAGGCTTTGGTATCACAAGTCAACTTACATGATTTTCTTGGTCAACTCATAATACCTTTTTTTCTTCCACACAGTTACAGGGGTCTATTTTGGTACATTCCTTCAATTCTCATAGAGCATCATTTATATCTTATAGAGTTCTCATGGGACATCAGTTTCAATTTTCAGTCACATAGATTCTTATGGTTCTCGACATTCCACAGTGGGATCTCGTCCCCATTGTTAACCCCTGGAATCTGGATTTTCACCCTTGAAAATCTTGAGGGTTAAGAGCTACTCACGCTGGCATTCAGAGATTTTCCCTAAGTTTAGCACTTGTGAGTCAGAGGTTGGTTCCCATCAGAGACAAGCACATGATCCATATATGGTTGTCGTTGCTTCAGAGTTAGAGTTGCATTGGTTTCCCATGCATTTGAGAGAGATGTCTATATATAACAAGTGACCCTACTTTTTAGGAGACAACGAACGAAGACTCATTTGACAGTATTGAGCATACAAGGTTGGTCCTTGCATGATTCAAAACCCAATGGCATTTTTCCATGTGACATGCAAGAACTTTCTATTTTTAGCAAGTGGAGCACCAGGGCTTGCATGTCAATTATGATCGCATTTTGAAATCCTCTTGAAAAACGGAATCTGATGAGTATGATATCATTGACATGCAAGGATATTCTATTTTTAGCGGTGTCTATTTTTAGACACATGACCCATGGCATCGTGCTCTCTTAGTCATCCTGGACAGTTTTGACAATTTCCTATTTTTTAGGAGTCGGACCCTATCTTTAGCAGTTTCTATTTATAGCAGGGGTAGTCAGCTCCAAAGATGACAAGTGGCAAAGTTAGATTCCGACATTTGGCAGTGTTTCAATGTGACGTGGCATCTACGTGGCATTAATGAAAGGGTGGTGCACACTTTCCAAGGTAAAAGCATTAAAAGCCAAAAAATAAATTATTTAAAGAAGGCATGTGGATGAGGTGGCAAGTCAACATAGACGTGTAGGCTAATTAAAGCCCAAGTTATTATATTTCCCTCACTTCACTCTTCATAACTCCACTTTCCAAATATTAAAATCCTTCATTTCCACATATGTGCCTAAGACTATATTAAAAAGAGTGTGTTATCTCTCCTAGGTGGCACATGACTCTTCCTTACACTTAATTCCCTCTATACGCCATAATTCCCATTCTCCCCTATGTGCATTCCATATCTCCTAAACCTTAGTGCATGCCTCCATATCATATCCCTCTTAACTCCCATTCATACGTACCACTCAACTTTTCCCACGTACTCACCTTTATGAGTTGATGTGTCCCCCTAAACATGCGCACCTCTTTTTAAACATACCCATCCCTTTCTAAAAAAGTGTATGTTTTAATATAATGTTCATTCCTACGTTTGAGCCATGTGCCAACTCCCTCACATCATCATTCCTCCATGTTGAATTTAAAGCAGCTGCAAGAGCCATTCTCCGAGAGGATGGCAAAGACCCTAGCTGAGATCTAGGGCCCCCAGTGCATTCCTGGGGTTCTTGGTCTGGGACCAAACAGTCAGAGCCATGGCAAAAGACCCTTGTAAGGGCCCCCAGTAGATAACTGGGGTTCTTGGTCTGGGACCAAGCAGCAAAATACCCTTGTAAGGGCCCCCAGTAGATAACTGGGGTTCTTGGTCTGGGACCAAGCAACAAAAGACCCTTGTAAGGGACCCCAGTAGATAATTGGGGTTCTTGGTCTGGGACCAAGCAGTAAAGACCCTTCAGAGGGCCCCCAGTATGTGACTGGGGTTCTTGGTCTAGGACCAAGCAGTTAAGTCCCTAGATATGTCTAGGGCCCCTGGACGTGTTCCAGGGTACCCATGTCTAAGGCATGGGTTGATCCTTGGTCTTATACCTTGGTGGATAAGACCCTAGATATGTTCTGGGGCAACCTGATCCTTGATCAGGCAGTTGTTGGTATATGACCCTCTTTGAAGGTGGGCATGGCCACATGAGGGATGTATCCCATATGCAGTGATGATAAAGTTAAAAAGATCACCTTGAGAATTATGGACAAGCATTGCCACCAAGTAACCCCACCTAAACCCCCTCACCCTTGGTTTTTGAGCATGAGTTTATTTGGGGTTTTGATTTTTTGCTTTAGGGGTTAAATGGAAAATATTAATTAAATAATATAACATATTTAATTAATATTTATATTAATTAATTATGTTATTTTTATTATTATTTTTCACTAGCCTAACCCTAGCCTAAAGTATAAATAAAGACCTTCCCATCTACCTTTTGCACATTCTATTATTCTTTTCTAAGGGGAAGCGGATCTCTTCTTGCTTGATGCGGCCTCCCCTTTGCAACAGTAGCTGAGTTCTTGTGACAGTTCGGCCCTCCAGTTCTTCAACCTCCAGATTATTGTTGCCTGATTCTTTGTGTGGGATGAGTCAAGGGTTTCTTTAGGCTGTCAAAAGATTTGTTGAAAGGCTACTTTATGCTATGCTTACCTATATGTTAAGGTTTGAAGTTGTCGTCCTCTCCTACAGCAGGTCTGGTACCCTATACCTCTTCCAAGAGGTTGCCATCACTTTTCCCATGTGCAGATCTGGCCTTCTCTTTGAGCCGCGGCCCCTCTAGCTGATTTTTGAAGACAACCATAACCCTTGCTAACTATTCCTGCATGAGGGTTTGAGTCGATGAAATTTCGGTGTGCATAGAGGGTTTGTTTTCAATTTCATGTGTGTGATGATTTAAGCTTGGTGGCAATCAGTCTATTTATTCTCTTGGCAAGAGATCTAACCCTTGAGGTAGATCCATGATTCTGGACTTTTTCTGAGCATATTCTCAGTGGCACTTCATCCCTTGTGTGTGCCATGAACTCCTTCAGTGATCAGAGGTAAGACTTCAAGGTAAGTTACTTGTTCAGATCAAATTTCTGAAGTTTATTATTGTTTAGATCTGTATCTTCTTTGATTCTGAAGTTTATCATTGTCAAATGTTTAAATCTGTTCTCTAGATCATCATTGCTTAGATCTATATCAGATCCATTGATTAGATCTGCTTTTTAGTTTAGATCTATATCAGATCCATAGATTAGATCTGTTTTTTAGCTTAGATCTATATCAGATCTATTGATTAGATCTGTTTTTTAGTTTAGATCTATATCAGATCCATAGATTAGATCTGTTGTTTAGTTTAGATCTATATCAGATCCATAGATTAGATATGTTTTTTAATTTAGATCTATATCAGATCTATTGATTAGATTTGTTCTTTAGTTTAGATCAGAACTAGTTTTTGTTTTGATTAGTCTAGATCTAATCCTATGATCTTGCTTACTAAGAAATAGAATTTGGTTGAATCTAATTACTGTCAGTTCAGATCTGAGTGTTGTACACACTCAGAAATTGTTTAAAGTTCAGTATCTAATTGTTGTTCTTCCTCTGATTTGATTTTCTAAGTTCAGCAGTTCAGTATTGTATTGGTTTACTATTCTAAGGTTTTCTATCTAACTGAAATTTGAAAAGACAGTAATTTTCTGCCCTACTTCTCTAATTCTAACACTCCACTCGTGCATGTGTTCCCTAACTCCACTCGTAGTATCCCATACGATATCTCCCTATCCACCACATCCCTCGCATTCCTTCACGTTCATGCTTCCCTTTACGTCTCCCTGACTCCTTTTTCCTCCCACGTGAGCCACCTACACCATGCACATGCTATCCCTCTCATGCATGCGCATCCTCCCTCATATTACTCCCTCCCATGCATCCCTCCTTTGCTTTATTATCCCTTTTTACTCCATACGCCATCTATCTCCCTTTTCCCCATGTGCATAAGCTTTAATTTATCC
>JASDQU011249642.1:4336-14751 GCA_032191745.1 Picea mariana
CACCAGTCTCAGGTGTTGTTCATGCTCTTCCTCTGACTTGGAATACACCAAGATGTCATCCAGGAATACTATGACAAACTTGTCTAAATAGTCCTTGAATACACCATTTATCAAGCACATAAAAAGAGTAGGTGCGTTTGACAGTCCAAACGGCACCACTGTGAACTCGTAATGACCGTACCTTGTTCTAAAGGTGGTCTTGCTGATGTCCTCATCCTTTATTCTTACCTGGTGATATCCTGATTTGAGATCTATCTTCAAAAATGTTTTCACACCCTTCAATTGATCGAAAAGATCATTGATCCTCAGCAGAGGATACTTGTTCTTGACAGTTACCTTGTTCAACTGCCGGAAATCAATGCACAACCTCAACGTCCCATCCTTCTTCTTCATGAACAGGACTGGGGCACCCCAAGGTGACATGCTGGGGCGAATGTACCCCTTCTTTAGAAGCTCTTCAAGTTGCAATTGCAACTCTTTGAGCTCTGGCTTACTCATTCTATAAGGAGCTTTCGACACTGGGGCTGCTCTAGGCATCAAATTTATAGAAAAGTCAATGTCTCTCTTCGGAGGTAGTCCAGGTACCTCCTGAAATATGTCCTTGAACTCTGTGAGTACCACATGGTCTCCAATCCTTGAGAATTCATCTCTAGATGCTTCCTCCACACAGGCTACAAATAATTGACAGCCTTTTCTGTAGCACTTCTTCAGTTGCATGGTTGAGATTTTTCTAACAGCCATAGCTCTAAGAATCCCTTGGACTATTTTCCGATTCCCCTCCTCATCTAGGCATGTAAACCTCTTGTTACGACAGTCCAGGAGGGCATGGTGTTGGTCCAACCAGTCCATTCCAATTAAACAGTGATAAGAGCCTAAAGGCAAAATATTCAATTCAGCCTTCGTGCTCAGTCCTTTCATGTCCACAGGACAAAACTTCACCAACTCAACGACTTTCCTCTTGGTTCCTATAGCCAACTGTACTAACCAAGACTTTTCATGTTTGCTTCTTGATAAATGCAAACTTTCCACCACCCTAGGATCTACATAACGATGGCTAGACCCTGAATCGATTAAAATAATGAATTGTCGGTTGTTAATCATACCTTCCACTTCAATCATGTGAAATTGAAATTCAGCTTGCTTGTTGTCCAGGGCTACGTAGATCCTTGGCATTCTACTGCCCATATCCTCCACTGTTTCAGCTTGCTAAACATTGTGGACGGTTCTCTCTTTATCTTTTCTGTGGGGACAGTCTCTGTACCTATGGTTTCCTTTACAACCCCAACACTCCATAGGTGGCAGTCTTGGCATTTGCTCACCCACTTCAGCCTTCCTGGGCTCTCTAAAGGATGGCTATCCCTGAGGACTGTTTCTGAAAAAGGGAGGCTTGTTTCCCTTCTACCTCTGCTCTTTCCTGAACTTCTTCTGATCATCCCAAGCCTTTCGAAAAGTAGGCCTTTCTCTTTGTTGTTCATACAAGCATTTTTCCCTTCTTATTGTTTCTTTCATAGTCTTGGGATCATCATATTGGATCTTGTCACTAATGGAAGGTGGAAATCCACTCAGATATCTCTGAATCTTGACAGCCTCATCTTTGATGAATGGAACATACTTCAGTAGTTCAAAAAACCTTCGTTCGTATTCATCAATGGTCATGCTGCCTATCTTGAGTTCGAAGAACTCCTTCATCTTTCTGTCATAGCATATTTTAGTCAGGTATTTCTTCTCGAAATACCCCTTGAACTCCTTCCAAGTGACATCTTTCTCTCTGATGTGTTGCACCTGCACAAACTGATCCCACCACATGGATGCTTTTCCTTTCAATTGATACATCGCAATTCTTCCTTCTGCATGAGTGGAATAATTCTGCAGTTGGAAATATTTCCTCATGCCAAGCAACTAGGTTTCGACATCTTCCTCCTTCTTATGTTCTCCATCGAACGTTGGAGGCTTGATCTTGTTCATCTCTCCCTTCAATTCATCCAATCCAGATCTTCGGTGTTTTCCGATAGGGGACGGGCTTGAACTACTGTGTGCTTCCCTACTGGAATGCTTTGGGGAGCAATGATGATGTCTGCTACTACTCCTTAATCTTCTTTTTCTCTCAGGGGTCCTGCGACTCCCTGTTTTGCTTGTGTCACTCTCCTTTTCCAATTTCCTTTCAATTCTTTCTAGGCTCTTCAACATCTTTAAGTTGAATTCACCCTGCCTATCCCTAACTTTCATGAGTTTTCGGCTATCATCTCGGCGAGCTTGGGCATCTCTCTACAATCCTTCAATGATTTTCATTGTATGTCCTTCCTTATCCAATTCTCTTCTGTGCCCATTAGAGTTTGATCCTTCGATTCCCAAGTTGACATCCCTTCCTACCCTTTCGTCCTCTGTTTCGGAGGCAATTTGCACCTCTTCCATTTCTATACTCGACGTGGGTTTTCGGCTGTCCTGACACTCGTTGAATTCTGCACACACAACGTCCAGTCAACTGGAGTTTGTCAAGCCTTATCCCTTAATAAAAACCACAACATTCATTATCCAACGTGAATAAGAAAAAAAACGTTTCGAATCCACTAAGTTTTCTGAGCTCTGTTTGGCTCTGCAAATTTTCGGGACTTCGGTGTTTCGGGATTTTTTTTTGTCCACGAGGATCCAATCAATTAAATCCTCGACAGTTCTTATGCCCTTTAAAAATTTTGGGATTTCGAAACTTCGGGTTTTCGGGTCTTCGGTACCTGGGAGTTCACGATGCAGTGACTCCCAACCCCATGTCACTCCAACACCCAAATTCTGACATTCCGATTTACTTTACTTTCTGGGCCCACAACACAGTTGTCGCCCTTAACCACGGTGGCACATGGTATGTTCAGGAGGGTCCACATCACCTTCGATGACGTCATCGGGTCCCACCATTCTCACTTGTCTTCTCGACTCACTGGCACGTGGTACACACCCATGTGTCCACGTCCATTCCAAGGCAATCCAATGGTTAGGCTTATCTTAGATCTACGGTGCAGATCTTTTCGGCGTTTTGGGGTTTCAGGCATCGGGAGTTCGTGCATCCACACATCTCGAACTTTCGTTTGCCAAAATTCTGAAATTACTATCTACTCTTCCACTTGATCAAACGATCAAGCTCCTCTCTTACGATCTATGGTGTAGATCATTTTGGAATTTCGGGTTTTGCTATTTCTCGACTTGTGAAAATAGGGTTCTTCCCCTTTGGTTTACTGGGTGCCGAAATGTCGTCCGACAACCACGTGCCCCCCCGATGGACGGTCCCGACGAATTTGGGATTTTGCATATCGTGATTTCCACGTTTCTGTGCAACTCGAAAGGGTTTTTAAACCTTGCGCATGTTTTCCAGATCTGATGGTCACGAGGATTCTCCTTTTCCCCAAACAGATCCTATGGCTCTATCACTTCTGGTGTGGAGTCCTCTCTCCCTGTGGCCAAATGCCTCCCCGGTTGCAGTTTCATAACACCACTACACCTCCTGAGCTTTGTAATACGGTCAAGTAACTCCTTGACACTCAGGAGCATTCCAAGGTCCGAAATTGGTCCTCTAGACACAATTTCTCCTCAAACCCTCGGTCCAAAGACCACTCAACTGGCCCATCTAGGCTCAGCGTTGAAACCTTGGCTCTCATACCAAACTGTAAACACCCTTTCATACTGTAACACTCTGATACCAAACTGTAAACACCCTTTCATACTGTAACACTATGATACCAAACTGTAACACCCCCATTCCCTGCCAGGCAGGCACTACTTCATGGAATAACAATCTCATACTTAATTTTATATATAAGACATGCATTTAAGCAAATTAAACACCTTTAAACTCAGAGTAACCATAAGAATTATTGCTATTATAAATAATCAATGTCTTTAACATTAAATCGTTTGCACAACATAATACATGATAAATATAATACACATACATGCAGAAAAGGAATTAAACATCATCTGGTACTTATCTTTGAAAAGGTGGTAATCCCACCAACCAGGTGCATGCCTTCCACAAACCTCCCAGCCTTAGACCACACTACTCATCAAGCTCAACAGTGGGCTCACCCCCGAGCTGGGACTAAGCTCCACCCCCAAGGCAAGGAATCCTAGGCTAGGTTGAGGTTACAGGGAAAACACATAGTCATAAGGAAGGAATTCCCTCCCAGGAACCACTTATGCCCACTGCCCATAGAATCTCCTTCCCCACATGCCTATTCCACCGCAGGAGTATACACCTTCTTTGTCACCTAGACAGTCCTTCATTTTCTAACCTCCCTTGCCTTGGGTTTCAACAACAGACCGGACCGGAAGTTTCCGAGCTCTGTGGCATCTACAGGGTTCCTTCTAGGAGTTCTCTCCTTCCATTGCGCACTCTCTCACCTGGAGAGAGTCGCTCACAGGAAAAGAAACCTGTTCTTCCAACTTCAATCACCTCTCTCACCTGGAGAGAGTGTTGTACAAATTGGCCAACAAGACACACACAGTCCAGCACTGCGTGACCACAACAACCAACGGGGAAAATAGTCACGGGCTTTCCAAATAGGCTCAATAATGACAGGATGTCTCATGGTTATGGCTTTGAGATAGAGACTCCACACACAGGCTTGATCTCCTCAGACAGAGGATGCATCGGCTTTTTCCAGAAATCAACACAGGCTTCTGGTTCAGGGGATGCACGGTTCAGAAGATGCACGAGGTCTCCTGCAGAGGTCTGACCGTTTCACGCTCAGACCATCGGGTAGAATGGAGGAGATCCCCCCAACATGGCTCATCTTAGCCATTTTATTTGCATGGGCTTGGGTTGACACTTGTCACCCGTGAAGCTACATGCTTCCATCAGCGTGTGTTCCTCCCACCATTTGGAAGTCACATGTCATTCCAAAAGAACTTAGGATAAAAACATATTACACACATGGTCTTTTGGAATAATATTAAAATATTATTCCCAAGACTTGAGTCCTTAGGTTTAGCCCCTAGGTTCCACACTTAGCCCCATTTTCCCACCTTCCAGTGCCTAATCCCTTTCCTACTCTGTGGAAGCTTAGTCCCCCATCACTCATTCATCATGGTCGGTCTGCACGCGGTAGTGTTTATATTTTATTAATGTTCTGCATTGATACATGTACAAAATCAGGCTCTCGGCCTTCAACCCTTAGGCTCTATGGCCTAACAATCACATAAGCGCACCAACTTATATAAACTTGGCTCACCAGTCTATAAAACATTTTTACAAATCATTTCGTAAACAAGATTTACAAATGGGCTTGGCCTTGGGGACATTACACTACTGGAGCAATTGTCTTCTCATAATCTTCTCCCTCTTGCTGGGAGAATCCTTTGGCCACAAATCAGGTTTTGTACATTTCTATGTTGCCATAAACAACATGTTTGATCTTGTAGATCAATTTTGGAAGTCACCACTGACTTCCCTTCTAGTATCAAGTAAAAAATACATATCCCAGTCCTTTTGACCGACTTCCTCCTCTATCACTGAAATAAGGGAATCTTCCTAGGAGGTCTCATATCTTCTTGAAGCATATGAAGCTTCAATCTAGCCTCCTCCACTCATGGAACTTGTTTGTCAATTATGGAAGATGTCTCTCTCTCCCATATGAATCTAAGGAGAAATACTTTATGAATGAAAGTCTCTGAGCCACTGACTCTCTCTAAGATCAGGCTCACTCCGAGTCTCCATGCTCTCTCTGAAGCTTGATTCCCTTTGAATCTATATAATCTCTAGAGCCATCTACTCCCTTTGTATGTGATGATATCCTCTGAAGTCTAACCTCCTATGAATGGTCCATCAGAGGTTGATCCTCCCTACTGGATCATGACGATTGAATCCCTCTGAAATCTAGCTCCTTCTGAGCTGGTACTTGGTGTGGCCACCTACCTTACCAGTGGTGGAGCCATATGCTCCTTCTCATGATATGGCTCATCAATGTTATATATCTTTGCATCCTGCAAAGTGTCATGGGACCATGTTGGTCTCTTCCTGGTTACTGCAACAATTATGGGTAGGCCCTTTTGGCTCTACTAACTCTTCCTGATGATTTGAAGAGTGATCAACTAAACTAGAGGGATCTATTTAATCATATTTGGAGCCTTCTTCTCCTTACAATCGATATCCATATGAGATACTCTTTATCTCGCAAAAGTACCCTTCTTTCCAGAAGGTCTTAACTTCATCCTCTTTTTCTTCGATACATGGATGTATACGGTCGTGTATACAACTTCTTATATGGATAGTCTTCTCCATGTCTCAAGCTAGAGACCATCTAATATGTTTCCTCCTACAACCGTCACTATAACTCCCCTCAGAGCTATCACCTGTGACCTGCTCGGAACAAGACCAACAACAAGGGAAAACAATAGACAATAATAATACCCTTATAATAATAATAAAAACAATAACGAGAACATTAGTCACAATAGCTCCTTCTTAGAGCTATAACTTGTGACCTGCTTAGAACAAGAGCCAAAATAAAAATGCAATAATAAGAAATAGAAAAAACACTCTTATTGTGATCAATCATTCCTCCATGGTAACCTTCCCGAGATAAGAGCAAAAGTATTTCCAATATAATAGCATTTTCATAAGAACATATCTATGTTAACAAGAATAAAAGACAATTTCATGGTAATCATCATAGCATTACCAAGGTGACCTGCCCGGAAGCAAAACAAGAAATATCTCTTAGAGGAGATGTTAGTTCATCTTGCAAACTTATACAATAAGCATTTATATCAATAGTATTCACATGGTACCAAGTATTCATTGTATCTAGCAGTGATAAAACCTTTCAAAGATTTATGTCACAGCTATAGTGTTTACTTGTAATGTAACAGTTATCAAACTTGATATGTGCACATGGAAACTTATCAATTTAATCAGTCAAACATGGAACATGGAGTCTTATCTTCAAGAATGAGTGTTGTTGCTTTTGTTCCGAGTCTCCTTCACTCGAGATGACAAGTATTCTCTCCAACCTATCCCGTGTACTAAGACAATATGCTTTCTTGAAACAAATATGAGTTAGGGAATATAATGCAAATAAAATCTAAAAACTCCACCTTAAACAATCTAATATTTTGACTAAAGTCAACTTATAACTTTAAC
Organism: Picea mariana; assembly: GCA_032191745.1. Taxonomy (NCBI): domain Eukaryota; kingdom Viridiplantae; phylum Streptophyta; class Pinopsida; order Pinales; family Pinaceae; genus Picea; species Picea mariana. The sequence continues at coordinate 11,463 of JASDQU011249642.1, forward strand.
TTTTACCAAAGGTTTGACTTCAACAGATCAAAATACAACTAGATGTTCATAATATCACAATAATTCCATAACAGCTAGAGGCATATCAAAACAATCAAACCTAGAGTGTGTTGTTCCTCTGAATGTGATGGATCTGAGATCTCTTTGGATCTATAATTTTTGCTTGGACAAAAGATCCCTTCTCTTGCAAACACCCTCAAGATAGTTACATAGTTTAAACATATACAAGTACATACCTCCGACAACATCGACAAAGAGCAGCAATAATCAATGATGAACCCAAAAATTTCAAAGTGACCCAACTTGCAATCTGAAGATAGTTGGAGATTGGCTAGGGTAGGGCACATTATGACAACTAAAAATTAGGCCCAACACTTCACTAAAAGTTCCCAACGAATTTGGGTTAGGGTTTGTTGTTGCTGCAAAACCAGAAACCCTAACTGTCGGAAGAATGGATAGCAAGTTGATCTAGGGCAAGAATAATTTCAGCATCATTTCAACGAGTTACTAGAAACTTCACTGGACCAGAGGAACTGCAACTGATACTGCAACTGGCACTACATTTGGTGTTGGAGTTGGCACTGCAATTGGTGCTTCAAGTGGCACTGCAACTGGTGCTACCTCATCTCCCATTGGCTCTTCAACTTCAAAATATTGTAGATATTATTCGAGGAAAAGATGCGCCTTCCTTTGGAAACCTTCTTAGTGGGTTCAGTAAGTGGTCAACAAGCTTGACAATGGGAGAAACTGAGGATCTTCCTTCCAGCAGTTAGACTGTTACGAAGGAATCTGGCTCTGATACCATGTTAAAATTTTGGTATGCTCGTTTAACCATAGACAATGTCACATCATTGTCACCCAACCATAGGCATTCACATATGCCACCCCCAATCACAATAACCTTTTCTTAGATAGAATGCTTCTGGTAAGTTCACACTAGAACCAACAGATAAACACTAACCAGAAACACCACTACTACAATAGTAGCACAATACCAATAGAGCATACCTTCACCAAGAGAAGCACATAAGAGAGAGATACCAGAAATATCGAGTAAGGAGAGACTTCACTACTACAACTACTACATCACCTTCCTCAAATTTCTGCCCCCCTTCTACATCACCACTATAGTTGTTGCAACTACTACTCCTCAAACTTGCACCCTGACTGAGTGAGTGTGTGTCAAATGAGCCAGTTCCTGCCTTTATTTATACTAGTCTATCATGCGACTTTTCCAGGTGGGGTCGACTTCTCTTTCTGGGGCCTTCTAATTCTTTATTATTATTCTCCTTGGAACGACTTCTCTTCTGGGGATTTCACACATCTATTTAATGGTTCTCTTACTCCCACAATATTCAATTCTAAGTACAAAGGTTACACTTGGAGGTTAATACCTCTCGCAGCTACCAAAACATCAACACTTTTCAATGTCTTTTCTTGTTGAAGAGGTGTGTCAATATTACTTCTTGAGTTGATTGAGTCTCTTTTTGTGTCTGTCCCTAAAGAAGATTATGCATTTCCTCTCAAGTATCCAAATTTCTGATCTGTTCAGGATCAAGTTTGCTTTGATGCTTATATGTTGAAATATCAAGCTCCAACCTTTTGTTATTAACAATCCCTAAAGGGTCATATTGCCAAGTTGTCCCTTGTTCAAGTCCTAATTCTTGTAACATTGTTTCCAACACCTGCAATGTTGACCTGCTATACACAATAAAATGTCCAACCTCCCTTTTGGGCTTAAAGTTAGTCTTTTTCCTTCTGGGAATAAAATATACCTCATCAACATTAAGACTTTGCCTTATGAATTATAAAGCAAAAATTATCATGGTTAAGAAACTTGGAAGTTTAAAAGGTTTAATCTATGCACCATACATTATTATCTTTGTATGTCCTTTGAAAATGAACCAATCTCTTAATTGGGTCTCTGAAGATTCATGCAACAACTTTTTAATCTCTAGGAAAATTATGGGGGGAATATGCTCATGAAAAGGAGTATAAACTATAGACATGAAAGAATTTACATAAACAGAAAAACCCACATTTTTAGGTTTACTTCGGACTAGGGGGTTTCAATGAATGATTGCGGCAAGCTCTCCAACTTCATTTTTAGTCTCTAAGTATAAACTATAAAAGTCATTCTTTCTCTGAAAAAGGAGCAGGTAAACCAAATACGTCTGGAAATGAAAAACTATGTTTAAAGGAAAATCCTTAAGTTGTTCGTGAATAAACTCTGAAGTAAACAGTGCAATGTAAAATCTCTCCATCATTCATGTGGTAGGAGAGAAAATTGCTCTCAGAAACCCTAAAATAATATTGTCAATAGTTTTATCAGAGTCATAACCCAAGATTGAGCATATCATACAGACAACTCCATGTACATTCGGTGTAAACATACTGGTTGTGTAGGTCTTTATATCACGCGAAATGCCAGTATTATCTTTCATCAATGTTTGAACGAAAGATTGGCGTTCTTGGACGCTTAACTAATTAAAACTTGTTGTTAGGGTTTCTTCATTAATAGCTTGACCATCGTTGAATTCTGAAACCCTAAGCATCCAAGAAATAGACTCAGCCGTGATATCAAATAATAAATTTCCATTCTTGTTTACTAGGATTCTTGTGGATGCAATATATTGTTGAGCACACCAATGTACTAATTCTGGGAAATTATAAACTTGTGGAACCAGAAACTGAGCTAGGTTCGAACGCCAAACATTAAAAGAGTCACTCAATTGTGTATACCTAGTTTGGGCCAGATTATGCAACTCATACAGATTGGAAGAAACTTTAGGATAAAAAATTTGGGAATCTTTGTCCTCTAGAAAGGTCTTTATGCTTAATAGGGTTTTTGACTCGGTTGAGACTGGTGATTTCAACATTTTGTTAACAGAATAAGGAAAAAAACACGTTTATCTCTTACTCGAGAGGATGACTGATGAAAACCCTTTGTTTTTTGGTGAGCTTTTTGTTAGAAACAGCTATCACCGAAGATTCTTGTGCTCATAATAGTGACAATCCACCAATGCGAGAATAAAAGCAAAAAACCCTTTTTCGATATTTTGTCTTATTTAAGCCTAAATGTGATTAAGCAATCAAAACAAGATTATTTACATAAATTAATCTAAATGAAAAATGTAATTACTTACCTGATACCGATGGTTTTCGAAATGGTAAGCAGTTTTACCTTTTTACATCGCGTGCGATGCATCGAGTGGTTTTGAGAATGCTTTGGCAAGTCACACGGTGAGCTGAGTCTTTTGATACGTCGCACATGTGGTATTCCTTGTCA
>JASDQU011249643.1:25427-42357 GCA_032191745.1 Picea mariana
CCCCACTTAAATGTTCAAGTACAAGATGATTCAAAATGAAAATGTCTCCTTGGTATATATAGGAGACTAGGAGGTATAATTACAACTAATGGCCTAAATCCGAAATAAATAAAATAACATTACTAATATAATATGCCCTAATTAAGGGGTAATGAGCCAATATTAGGGCTTAACATTCAATTATTCGAAAGAGGGTAGAAGACTTATATTATTTTATCTTCTTGAAGAAGTGAAAGGGGGGGAAAAGACAGATAGGAGTAGTACTCCTGGGATGTAGCATTTATTTTCATGTTTAATAAAAGAGTGAGGGGAATTTTCAATATATATTAGAGATTCTTGTGATGTTGTTTGCAGAGAATGTCTTATTGCTTTGTTTTCACATTATTTCACTTAGTTTTATTTCCATTTTCTTCTCGATTTGTGACTGTGTTTGTAATGGAATTCATCTGTTTGTTAGATGCTCTATTGCAAGACATGTTATAGGTTGTTTATTGTAGAATCTGAAGGTTCAGAATTCATCCTTGGATAGATGCTCTGTCCCAACCATCTCTTTCCACTGATTTATGTTTGGAATTCACTCATTGCTAAGTGCTCCTTTCATTTTGATATGTTTTCTCTCTATTCTGCTGCCATACTTTTATAAATCCTTCTCTCTGTAATCATCTTCTACCTCACCTTCATTCCATGAATTTCCATTTTCGAAACAGTCTTATTATTTTCTTGATCATTTGACTCCATGCCTAATGGAACACCTCCTGGTCCAAACCACCAACCCTAAAAGCCTCAAAACTTTCTGTTACCCACAGATCTGCCCACTGTTAATCTTATTGAATATCTTATCGTGACATATATTCGATAGATGCCTCTCGGGTTGGAAGGGGAAGCTTCTAATCAAAAGTGGTTCGTGGTTATCTCGAAATTTACTTACATGAAACCCAATTCAAGTTCCTAGTGATAATTTTTTATTTCGTTTAAAATGTGCTAAGGCTTGGCTCTATTACAACCTAGAGTCGACTCTTGTGACAACAAGACCTTTTTAACCAATCTAGATACATGATATTATTTTGTGCAGAAGGAATCTTTACACTTTGTTACAATCTTGTCGACCTGGTTCTGTTGGATAGAAGGTGCTTGGGCCAAGGCTGTAGTGGTTGCAGTATCCTTTTGTTCACCTTTTGAACAGATTGTGAAGAAGATAAATTTTGTAGTATGAGATACTACCTTGCGACATTTTTTAGGTGAAACAATAGTTGGAACTACCTCTGGTATTCTGTAGAGATGATCCCCTAGATAAACAATGACACTGCGGGGTCGAGACTCATAAACAACATGGCGCTTCCACATATATGGTTGGCCCAAGAGAACATCACAGAAATCCAGTGGGAAAACATCACATAATACCTCATCCTTGAAGGGCTGGATGCCGTATGACAATCAACATTGTTGGCTGACATGAAAATCTCATCGTTGGCAAAGCCACTTGATGTTGTATGGCTACAGGTGTGGTGTTGTTGACAATCCAACTATTTGACGACCTCTGCTGAGATGAGTTTCTTCTGTCTTCCTCTATCAACAATAAAATGAAGCGGGGTCCCCTTCACCCACATCTGTGAATGAAAAAGGCACTCACCCTCTTCAAGTTCTGTTGGTTTTTCTGGTTGAATTGTTGCAGTCGTGATAATAGAAGTGCGATCTGCGTCGATGATCTGTCTTTTAACAGTATTTTCATAATCATATTCTGAATCAGGGTTCGGCTCCTTGTCTTTGATATCGGCCACCAATGACTATTTTGAGAGACATTCATAGGTGTTGTGCCAGGGGATTTTGTGGAAATCACACCATTTTTCGGTGTCCTTCTTTGTCTTTCTGTGACCCTTCTTTTCTTGTGGCTTGGATTGGTTTTCAGAAGACTATTTGTTAGGGCCGTCTTTGTCATACTTTGGTTGTTGCATATTTGCAGAGTGGATATCGATGGCCACCCACCTTTTCCAACTGGATCAGATATAGTTTCCAACTCATGGATGGTAGTACAGATGGAAGTGTATCAGGTTTTACTGGATCAAGTGCCTCATCATAGACAACTCCCTCTGTTTGTAAGAAACCTCTGGCTATAGATTTCATTTTGTATTTCTCGACACTTCCATCAAATGCATGATTGATCTCATAGATTCACTTGGAAGTTACCATAGACTTCCCTTTTGGTCCCTGAATAATATATTATGGATCATTCTTTAAGATATACTAGTATTCTTCTGTTATGGCATCTTGCCATACCTGTTCTCCTGTTGCTTCTCTAAGACAAGGAGGCTCAACGTCAATGAAGTGGCTCATGACTGAAGGATAGCTCAAAAATATCTTTTTCTTTCTCGGGATGTGCCTTGATAGGCTTATATGTTTCTTTGCCTCTTGCAGAGTGAGTCTAGGTAGGTCATTTATGTCCTACTGTAATATGTCTGAACATATTAACTGAAGAAACTAGATCAACTAGAATAACGTCTGTCTCCCTCTGAACTGCTGAAGGGGGAGAAGGTACTGTCTCACTGTTAATCTCCATCTGAGATTCTCTGGGTTTGTTTGAATGGGTATCTCTTATTTAAGGACAACATCTCTGATTGTCTCGTATAAAAATCAGTCAAACAAGGTTTGGACTCCCATACCAGGGATAATGGTCTAAGTCTTTGAGGGATCCCATACTAGGGATTTATTAAAAAAAATAAATCAACTATAAAATTTGAAATCAATTTGTTTTACTTGGTTTTTAGTCATGCTTTAGTTTTAGAGGAAGTACTTCTCCTTTCTCTTTTCTTCATTCTTTTGAGATGGGTCTCAATCAATGTCAATGGTGGAAGCATATTGTCTTCCCTTCTTCCTGGTTGGACAATTTCTTGCATAATGTTCATAATTGTCATATCTGAAGCACTGAATTTCTGAAACATCTCTTCTTTGATAACCTGGATTTGATGATGAATTTTCACCTTTAAATGGTTGCCTAAAATTTCTTTTGAATTTTCCTCCCTTCTTTGTATGAAGTGCAAGAGCATGATTTTCTTCCGAGGAATCTTCCACTCCTCTATTTCTAGGTCTAAGTTCTTCTTGAGTACAATATTTCCATAGACGATCAAAGGTTGGTAGAGATTCTCTTCCAGTGATACTCTGAAGGAAAGGCTCCCATGATTTTGGAAGATTCTGGAGAGTAGTTAAGACAAGTTCTCTATCAGACATGATTTCCCCGATGGTCTCTAGTTGTTCTTTAATCTCTGATAGCTTCATAAAGAAGATGGAATTTGAGTCACCCTTCATCATATTGGTACTTTGAAGTTGGCTCTTTAAGTTAAGAGATATGAGGGTGTTGTCACTTTCAAACATTCCTTTTAAAGCTTCATACCTATCATAGGAAGTCTTTAGGTTGGAAATCTGAGGTAAGAGGTGGTCTCTTACTGAGTAGATGATTAATTTTCTTGCTTTGACATCTTCTTCCTTTCTTATCTTCTTCTCCATATCTGTAGTTGTGGATGGTAGGGTTTTAGTTACCACATATAAGAGATCATATTATTCAAGAGTGACTTAAAGCCTTGATTTCTAGGAGCTGAAGTTGCTTGCTCCATCAAGCCTATCTTCTACTAATGCTCTGTTCTTCATTTGATTGGTTTCTTCAAATTCTCTCCAACAGGATTTTGAAAACCTAATGATTAGGTTGAATTAGAAACCTTGGATTATATTGGACTTATTATAACCAACAATCAATTTGATAGTGTCACAAAGATACTTGCTAATTCAGTAGAACGTTTCTCCAGAAATCTAGAATTAATATTTTGCAGGAAATTTCGGCACCCTAGAAACCCTAGGGCTAAAAATCAAAATTTCCCAGAATTTTTTTTTGAGAGATTCTGGAGATGTGTTGGAAGATGCTGTACTCTTCTATTCCAAAATTATCCCCAACTTAAAATTATTAAGGGCTGAATCACCACTGAAAGGAAGGCCGTACAAAATTTTCTGTAAAGCCTAGAAGGGCCGTGCGGTTCTGCAAAAAGTGAGCGGAGACTTGATGGATGCTTGTGCAATGGGTTCTTTCAAGACCTATGCTCTGATACCATGTTGATTTTTAAATAATATAGGTTAATCATGAATTTCATTCCTTTTTTATCATTTAAAAATAACCATAAATGTTGCAGCAACCAAGATCACAAGAAGAAGCACCATGCACAAGAACACAAGAAGTATCCCGGGAAACCCTTCTCAACAAGGGAAGAAAACCCAACCAAATCCTTTGCTATATTCCTCAATAGAAATACCTTCACCACAAAGATAAACCCTAACACACAAGAGGGTGCTCAAACTCTATAACTCTATCACCCAAGAGAGGTGCACACTTTTCCCAAAGAAGTGTACTTGCTGAAATTTCCAGACTCACATGAAAGATGTGTTTCCTCAATGGGGAATTTACCTTTACTTATACTAACCTGAACCTATCAACATAAGTGTCTATTGGCACAACAGGGACGACCTCACTAGATTATAATATATTAATATTAACCAGATTAATTATCTTTTACATTAATTACTAGTCACAGCAAGGTGGGGCCGACCTATACCTTTACATTACAATTAGGGTTATAGGAAGGTCTGACTTTTAATAAATATAGAAAAGGATATGATACACCCACTAGTTCTCATCCACTAGGGCCACATCCATAGGGATGTCTATATATCTGGCTCACTGCATTACACAGAAGAACCAGATCTTCACACGTTCACGTGTGCTCGTCGACAGGCACATCCACTCAACAGATCTTCTTTCCCACTGCCTCACACAGGAGAATCATCTGGAGTTTCTTGTCAACTCTGTTGCTCATAGGAGGCTAGCAAAACATATTCATTTATGTTCTCATGATTATGCACCCAACACTTTGGGATTTCACATGTTCACCTTGTGCTCAACCACATACATGTCTAACTCAACAGATCGTCTTTCTCACTGGACAATCATCTGGAGTTATTCTCATCTCTCTAAATGGAGGAGGTCATCTCTACGTTCCAGATATGTCTCAAGTAGGAACCATGTACCCTTATTAGGGGATTTCTCTCAGGTTTGTAAGCTGGATAAAGACTCACGTAGCTGCAATGATCCACATCTCATAGGTTTGTAAGCTAGAGAATGTCTCACATAGTTGCAATCATCAACAACATGAACTTGGAGACTGCTCCAACTGCATAGGAGAGGTTTGGTCTAGAGTGTGTGAGATACAACAAGCTCCCCACTAGTGTTCTGTAAAGTGTGCTTTCCACTAGTGGAGTGTCGTCGCCATCCTCAAGTTTGAATCTTGATAGGAAGGGAATCGGGGAAGACTTGCAGTCTATCATGTGAAATCTCTTGAGGAGATCTCATGCATACTTGGCCCGAGATAGTTTGATTTTTGATGCATCTTTACTGATATCAAGTCCAAGGAAGAAATGTAGTGGAACCATGTCCATCATCAAGAACCTTTCATGAAAAATCCTCTTGACTGCAACAATCACTGAAGTCGAGCAATCGATGATCAACAAATCATCAACATACAGAACTAAGAGTAGAAGTGAATCAACCGTCTTGAGCATGTAAACATTCAGGTCTGATTTACAACGTACAAGGTTATGTGAGAGCAGGTAGGAGTCCATTTTGGAATACCATGCCCTCGAGGCCTACTTGAGGCCATAAATAGACTTGTTTAGTCGACATACCAAAGATGAATCCTGCATGAAGCCTTGGGGATGCTCCATGTAGATCTCTTCAGAGAGATCTCTATGAAGAAAGGCATTCTTCACTACGATCTGATGGACTTCCCATGCCTTGGATGTCGCAATGGCAAGTGCCAAACATATGGAATCCATATTATCTACTGGAGTGAAGGTCTCGTCATAGTCAATGTCGTGCACATGATGAAATCCTTTGGAAACTAGCCTGGCGTTGTATCTGCTAACCTGTCCATCCACTACACTCTTGGTCCTGTAGAACTATATGCACTGGACAAGTTTCCTTCCTGTAGGAAGGGGAACCATATCCCAATTCTAGTTCTCGAGGAGGGAGTTGTACTCCTCCTGCATGGCGGATTCCCAAAAGGGATTCCTGACAGCCTCACCATAGGACTGTGGATCTGAAGACTAAACCAAGAAAATATGCCTGTGTGGCATCGGTTTGGAAATGAGTGCAAGAGGATGATCCTCGAAATCAAATCGAGTCCTCTTGGTATCAGTTGGATCCCCAAAAATATCTCCTACATTTTGAAGAGTAGTCTTGGCCCACTTGGGCCTCGACTCTGGCTCTAGATCTGCATCTGTATGCATTGAATATGCATCTAATTGTATTGAATCTGTATCTGAATCATCTAAAGCCTCTGAATCATAACTCCCATCTGAAGAAGATTCAACATGTGCATGCTCATCATCTTTGATAGGTGGAAGAACAAAAGTGTCTGCATGCGGCTCCTGAGGTACATGTGAGATACTTTCCTCGAATTGGACACTACGCTCAATGATGAGCTGGTCTGTGGAGAGATCAACGAGTCTGTATCCCTTCACACCGTTGAGGTATCCAACAAAAATATACTATGTACTCTATGGATCAAGTTCCTTCCTCTTCTGAGAGAGAATTTTGGCCCATGCACGAGAACCAAATATACAGAAGTGGGTCACTTCTGGTTTGAGGCTGCTCCAAGCCTCGAAGGTGGTTTTATCCTTGAAAGATCTACGGGGAGATAAATTTTGGATGTAGATTTCACAATTAAGTGCTTCATCCCATAATCTTTGTGGAAGTGACTTTTCATGCAACATGTATGATGCCATCTCTTTCAGGGATCTATTTTTCTTCTCAACCACTTTGTTTTTCTGCAGAGTATAAGGAACATTGTACTGCAACTAAATCCTGAACTCAAGACAAAGATTCTGTATCTTATGGTTGACATACTCCCCCCCATTATCTATTTGGAGGAATTTAATCTTCTTTCCTGACTGTGTCTCAACAAGGGCTTTGAAATATTTGAGGTGTTTAAAGACCTCTGATTTTTTCTCGAGAAAGAAAGTCCATGTGAAGCTTGACAAATCATCAACAAAAATGAGCACGTACCTTGCTTTACTAATTTATGGATGCAGAAAAAGGCCCTTGAGGTCACTATGGATAAGATCCAAAGGAAATGAAGCCTTCTGAGTCTTTCCTTTGTCGAATTTCTCTTGAGGGTGTTTTCCAAGAACACATCCCTCACAAATTCCTTTGGAGAAGTGGATGTTAGGTAGAACTTCAACCATTCCCTTCTTGCTAAGATTTTGCATATATCTAAAATATAAATGCCCAAGCCTTTCGTGCCATATCCTACTTCTTTCATCAGCATGGGTAAGCAGTAATGCAAAATCTGGTTCAATAAATTCAAAAAATGTGTAGATTCTAGATTGATGATTTACCTCACTAGTAGCAACCTTGGAATTGGTTTGCATGTCATATATATCCATAACATCAGGTGTGAATACCACTCTCTTCCCGATGCCAAATTTTTTCATCTAATATACGAAGAGAAGATTGATGGAGAGTTTGGGAATGTGTAGCATATTCTCAAAGCTTCCATTTGTGAGTTGAATTCTCCCTTTTCCAGTGACCTCGACTTGAGAGTTGTCCCCCATTAGAATAGGAGGAACTTTTCATGCGTTCAATGAAGAGTAGAATTCTTTTGTGGCTGCCACGTGGTGTTATTCTCCTGAATCTACAATCCAAGCATTGGGAGAGGAGTTGATGACAATCAAAGCATTGGGAGAGGAGTTGATGACAATCAAAGCATGGCTAGAATTACCTTTCTTGGGATTTTGATCTTTTGGCTTCTTCTTCTTGGCACCCTCGGGGAGGCGATCTCCAAGGTTGTTTTGTCGAATTATTTGGGCCATTTTAGCTATATGTTTTTGCATACATGCAAATTCTGAATGGAATCCTTTATGGTAGTAAGTGCATTTCTTCCCTTTTCTTCCCTTTCCACCTTTGGATCCAGAGGAGTCATTGAATGGTTTTGAGTTCACTTCCTTCTTTGGATTTTCATGTGCCTTCCTTTTGTCTTGGTTTTTAGATTTATGATTTTGGTGACTACTACCATATTTCATAGCAAGTGCATGTGCCTTTGGGCCTTTGATTTTTCCCATGTTGATGAGCTTGTTCTGATCTTGCGTCAGAGACTCAATAAATACCTCAAGATAGGGCATATTCTAGGTGGCTCTAGAGGCAATCCTAATTGAATGAAATGTGGATACAAACACTGAGTATTCCAAACCAAGTTTGGAAAGAATGGTAAGAACCATTTGTTTCTCCTCAAATTTATCAACCCCGAAAGCCTTGAGTTGCGACAACAAATCATTATATTTGGTAAAGAAATCTTGGATATTGTCGAAGGTTTTTGGATCTAAGGTGAGCAATTCCACCTCAAGTATATGTCCCCTCATCTAATCCTATTTTCCAAAAAGTCCTTCCATGGTGGTCCAGACATCATTGGGATTTTTACAGGAGGATATGTGAAAGAGGATCTCAGGAGAAATGAGACTACAAATAGTTCCAAATGCTTCATCCATACGAGTCAGATACTTGGATTTTTCTATGGCTGATGTGGGTTTGGTCTCCGTGTCCATGGTTAAAATGTATAATCCTTTGCTTCGAATATGCATTATCAACTTGTGCTTCCATGCAAAGCAATTGAATGGTTTAAGAATGAATTCTTTTGGAAATTCCATTTTTCCTGCTATCTTCAGTCTTTAGTACCTGCAAAAAGAATATGGTGTGTATTTTTCCTAGAAATTTGTCGGCTCTGATACCATGTAAATGTGGATGAACCTACACAGATATTATCTAGCTAGAAAAAATACATACACAGTTGCAGAGAAATGAGAAAATATGGAAACAAGAGAGTGGGAATCAAAGAATTTTCATTAACAAAATGAATGAATGATAATTTACACATGATATACTCTATATAACTCAACTAATGTGCACTGGAGGAGAAGCCAAATCACCATAGTGGTGGTATAGAGTGATCTGGACACACACAGAAAGTTACAGGAGTAAACTTCCACCTAGTCTGAGTTAACTAGTCTCTCAATCTTTAGTTAAATGACTGAAACAGAGTGAAGTGAGGAGGAGAGCAAGGAATCATGAGTAATGGGCTAGTATGGTGATAATCCAAAGGATAATGCATATTAGAAGGTGATGACCCTAATGCTGGATGGTGATGAAACCAATGTTGCATTAAGACTCCACTCAATTGATCAAACTGAAGTGTGAACTAAAGAGAATATTTTCCTAGAATGTAGGAAAATGGATATTCTCCCTAAACTATAGGAGACTGAATAATGACTAATAAACACAGGGAAAACGTTAGGAAAAATAAATCCTAGGTGTGTGTGAAGTATCTCTAACAAATATTTCAACAACAATCTGGTACTTTACTAGATGGTATTATTAAAGGTTGGTGCTCTTTAGATAATCACAATGCTTCAATATGATCCTCCAAGATGCCCCATTTGAGGGAATAAATTTATGAATTTATAGGCTTGGCGCACGTCGAAAGTGTTAAGTGGAGTAATTCCTCCATTACTTGTTTGAACAAATCTAATAGAGGATAGGCATATTAAATGCACAAACAATATAGGTAAGTTTGAATTTATTAGATAAGTGAAGGATGGAGTGTTTTAGAGAATTATCTCTTATCATGTATTTTGCAATTTCAGTTTTATGTGAATATGGAGAAGAGTTGAACAACTCCATAGTTGGTTTTGTGTGTATGCATGCTCTGTTTTGTGAATGTTTGTCTCTGCTCAAAATTGAACATGCTATCCAAGATAGACTAAGACCTTTTGAAGATTGGAGAGCATTTATAGGCTTTTGGAGAGAATTTTTTGGGCTTGGTTAAGTCAAAGTAGGAAGAGGAGAATCTTTCGCAAGTTTCAGTGCAAAAGGCTGAGGGAAAAACTCTTAAAAAAATTTGGTTTTGGAGAGGGATGCTCCCTTTCCTACGTATACAGAGCATCCCGAAGAAGACGAACACTCCCACGATAGTGCATAGGGCGTGTCCATAACCAAGAATCCACAATTTTTTTTTCTTGGTTTTAGACGTGTGTCTAGGTGTGGACAAGGAGCGTCCAACTATGGATAGGGAGCATCCAAGCAAAACAAAAAAAAAAATGGTTTTTTTCCCTTTCCGACAAAGGAGTAGGATTTCGTCAATATCTAAGCCAGAAAAGAGAGAGCCGACTATCAACAAGAGATTCATGGCGTTTAACAACAGTCCAGTGCTCGCACGAGGTCCAATTTTAATGGGTAAGAACTATGGTGTATGGTCTATTAAGATGAAAATTTTCCTCTGGTATGAATATTGTTGGGAAGTAGTGGTTAATGGATTCAGGGAACTAGATCCAACGAATCTACAAGCAATGTAAAATGCGTAGATAAATGCCCTCAAAGAACTCAGGAACAAGGATAACAAATCCCTATGGATAATTCAATAGGTTTTAGAGGAATATATTTTACCCAAAGTCGCAACAATAGATTATGCCAAACATGCATGGGATACTCTTGAAATAGCCTATCAGGGCACTGACAAATTAAAAAATGCAAAGTTGCAGACACTCAGGAAGAGTTTCGAGACTCTTCAAATGAAGGATTCATATTCTGTGGATCATTTTATGAACCATTTCACGAGCATTGTGAATCAATTACACACCTATGGAGAAGACATTCAAGAGAAAAAGTTCATTGTGAAGGTACTTTAAAGCCTTCCCGATAAATTTAATATGGTTGTAGTTGCCATAGAAGAGTCGAAATACCTATCAGAATTGACAGTTGAAGAACTCATGGGATCTATGTAATCCCATGAAAGTAGGTTTAGTCGAAATAATGAATCTTTGGAGAATGCATTTCAGTCTCAGGCCTCCATAAGCAGAGGCAAAGGTCGAGGGAATAGAAGCATAGGAAGACAAGGAAGAGGTCTCTCTTAAACATGAGAGAGATGAACTTCAAAATGTTCAGAAAAGCCACAGAGACACTCTCAGAACCAAAGGGAGAGAGGCAAAAATTTTAATCATCCAAGATGGACTCAAAAATCAAGGATCCAGTGCTATTATTGCAATAAGTTTGGTCACTACGAAAGTGAATGAAGAAAGAATCAAGCATATCTGAATAGGGGTAGAGAAATTGTTACCAACACTGAAGTAGGAACATTTGAATCAATGTTCTTTTCATGTCAAGTTACAGAAGAAGAAAGCAACAACAATGATCTCTGGTTGCTGGACAATGGCTACAACAATCATATGACATGTAACAAAGATATGTTTTCTAGTTTAGATAGCTCTGTCATATCTCAAATTAAATTGGGAGATGATTATCAAAAGAAAGTTGCAGGAAAGGGTATCATTTTTATATTAACCAAACAATATGAAAAGAAGGATATTCATGATGTTTATTATGTACCTGGTCTTAGACATAACCTAATGGGTGTAGGCCAGATGGATGAACATGGTTGTAAGGTCATTTTTAAAGGTTCCATGTGTACAATCTTGGACAAACCACCCAGTAAGAAAATTATAGCTTCAACACAAATGACCAAAAATATAATGTTCCCTTTGATATTGAGAAATGTAAGTTTGTCACAGTCATATGCCCAAAATGTATCAAGCTCATGAGACTTGGTTGTGGAATCTTAGATATGGCCACTTACCATTTAGCAGTCTTAGTATTTTACAAAAGAAGTCTATGGTCAAAAGTTTTCCCATTATAAATGAACATAAAAACTCATGTGAGAGTTGTATTTTGGCCAAACACCAAAGGGATAGTTTTCCCAATGCTTCATACAGAGCAACCAAACACATTGAACTGGTGCATACAAACCTTTGTGGTCCAATGAAAAATCAGTCAATAAGAGGCAACTTTTATTTTCTAACATTTATTGATGATTTTAGTAGGAAAGCATGGGTGTATTTTCTCAAGCACAAATCAAAGACATTTGAAAAATTCAGAGAATTTAAATATTTGACAAAGAAATAGAGTGGGAAGTACATCAAATTACTCAGATTATATCGAGGAGGTGAGTATGAATCCAAGGAATTTCCAACATATTGCAGGAATAATGGAATCAAGAGACAATTTACCACAAGATACACTCCACAACATAATGGAGTAGCTGAAAGGAAGAATCAAACAATAATGAATATGGCCAGAAGCATGCTAAAGGCCAAGAATTTGTTAAATGAATACCAGGGTAAAGTAGTGGCATGCTTAGTCTATATTTTAAATTTGTCACCAACCAATAGTGTAAAAGATCAAGTCCCTCAAGAAGCTTGGAGTGGTATGAAATCTAACATTTCTAATTTTAAATTTTTTGGTTGTGTAGCTTATGCTCATGTTCCTAAAGAGTAGAGGAGAAAGCTTGATGATAGAAGTGAAAAATGTACATTTGTGGGATACAATGAACAATATAAAGCATATAGGTTGTATATGTTGGATTACTGAGAGGGGGGTGAATCAATAATAATGATTTTTAATCCTTTTAACCACAACATGCAAGTGTTATTTATCTTTATGATCAATATAACATTATCATCCAATAAGTGCAAAGTAAATAAATCATGAACAAATGAACAATCATACACATACACAATACACCAATATTTTTTACATGGAAACCCAATGCAGGAGAAAACCACGTAATGGTTTTTCTTATTTGTCTTTAAGAATTACATTCATTGGAAGCACCAACTTCCTTTGTTTTTGAGCTGCAACTGGAAGGAGGCTTCAACCCCCTATTTTTAGGCTACAACCTGAGGGAAGCTCCAACTCCCCAATTCTCTGTCTACAACCAAAAGGATGCTACAACCCCCTATGTTCTCTGGATACAACCAGAAGTTGACTACAATCACCTATCCTTACCCTGTCCAACCTCCCTGAAATATAAGTGTCAAATGTTTGTCACTGTCACAACCTGTTCTGTCAAATCTGTCATTGAGAAACCTGTCACTGTATACTCATCAACCAATCTAATCTGATCACATATACCTCAAACACTATACCACAAGTCTGTACCTCAAACCATGTGCTAGAACCTCACTATTATACAACCTCTATCTATACCAATAACTTCAACAACATTCCTCAACAAAAATCCATCAAACATGAACCGATACTAAACTTCAGTAGAATTGCCTCAGATCAACTCCACAGAAATCCCTAAACTCCCAAGAGGGAATCCAACAAATTTACAAGGAAAAACCTCAATCAGATTCATAAATTCAACACTACACATATGAAAACCATACCTTTTTTCTTCTTGTAGCGTTCTGCTGCCATGAATCTGTTGCCGCGATTTTTCTACCGCACTTTTCCTACCGCGATTGTTCTGCCACACTTTTCCTGCCGTGATTTTTCAATTGCAATTTTTTTGTAGCACTTTTGCCTGCCGCAATTTTTCTGCCGCACTTTTTCTCCCGTAGTTTTCCCGCGACAATTTTTCTGCCACACTTTTCCTGCCGCACTTTTCTCTATCAATAATACCTTCCCAAATAACCTTTCACAAAATAGATATTCAATGATATTCAATAGGTTCTAATGGGAGATGATTTCTCTCTTATTTATACTTCCATGTAGCTTCCTCAAGGGGTTACCTTCTAACCAACTTAACCCACTTTCCTTATTTTAGGGCTAACCCACTTCTAATCCACTTTGCTACAAATAATGAATTCTCCACTTCTAGTTGCAAATAAATTATTTTTAATTATTTTCTTATTGCAACAACTTAACCCATGACTAACTCTTAGTTTCACCCACTTAACTAGTCAACTTCTTCTAGGAGCTTCTAGAATTAATTTGACTTCTTTGACCTTCTAGATTACTCATGAGGGTTCTCCAACTTCACCAATCCATAACTCTCTAACCGTGAGGAGTTATGTGACATTCCACATATCACTGGAAATGGCATGACATGTACTATCCATCTAGAATAGTCTTACCTGCAAATATATTAAAATTCATATCATTATACATCAATCAAACTGAAGTCTCTTAATCATATTGTTGGGGCTACCAGAATTGCTTCAAGGGTTGAGATCAATGAAAACCAACCCAATTAATAAAAAATATCCCCCTTTGGCATTGATGGCAACACTCTGATGCAATACCGAAGTCATATCGCTCATGCTCCCCCTGTGACCATCGCTCCCCTTGGAACCATGCCTTTGTGCTCTCTCTCTCCAAGCATCTAACTCTTTATTCTACATCTCATAAATCTCCCCCCCTTTGAATTCAATGGAAAAGGTAACTTCCCATCCGGGGTTGCTCCCCTAACTGAACTGTCCTTAGGGATTCTCCCCCTGACTGAACTCTTCCTGAAACTGCTCCCCCAAACTGAACTATCCTCTTTATGGTGCCTCCTCATGTAAATCTGAGACATATAAGATAAGCATTCAAAAACATTCATTTTGGAGTATAAATTACTTTGAGTCTCTAGCGAAGATACTCAATGGCTTCCCTTGGAAGCATTTTTGTAAAGATATCTGCCTCTTGTTCTTTCGTTCCCACATATTCAAATTTGATGTTATTCTCTGCAACCCGTTCCCATAGAAAGTGATACTTGATTGGAATGTGCTTCGTGTTGGAGTGCATCACCGAGTTCTTTGAGATATTGATGGCGCTTGTATTATCACAATAGATTGGAATGGGCTCATCATACTCAACTTGTATATCTGTCAGAGTTTATTTCATCCATAGAACCTGTGTACAACATGATACTTCTATAATATATTTTGCTTCGCTATAGATAATGATATTGGTGACTGTTTCTTTCTTAGTCAAGATACCAAACACTCACCCAAGTAGAACGTTGCTCCACTAGTTCTTCGTTGGTCATCAATGCAACCTTCCCTATCTGCATTTGTGTAGGCAATACGTGATAAATCCTTTCCTTTTGGATACCATAATCCAAACTCTTATGTACCCTTGAGATATCTGAATATCCTCTTATGATACTTCTATAATATATTTTGCTTCGGCTATAGATAATGATATTGATGATTGTTTCTTTCTTATTCAAGATACCAAACACTCACCGAAGTAGAACGTTGCTCCACTAGTGCTTCGTTGGTCATCAATGAAACCTTCCCTATCTGCATTTGTGTAGGCAATACATGATAAATCATTTCCTTTTGGATACCATAATCCAAACTCTTATGTACCCTTGAGATATCTGAATATCCTCTTTACTGTTATAACATGTGATTCCTTTGGTGTTGCTTGAAATCTTTCCACCTGTCCAATTACTTGCATTACATCTGGTCTGGATGCTGTCACATAAAGTAAGATGCCAATCATTGACCTATACTACCTATTATCTGTAGACTTTGAATCATCATATTTACTTAACTTGCAACTGGTTTTCCTAGGAGTATTGACTGGTTTGCAATCTTCCATTCCGAACCTCTTTAACATTTCTATGATATACTTGGTTTGAGAAATAAAAATTCCTTGGTTGATTTGACATATCTAAAGACCCAAAAATAAGGATAGTTCTCCAAGTAATGACATTTCAAATTCATTCATCATATCCTTTTCAAATTTCTGGCTCAACCTGTCATCATAACTTCCAAAAATAATATCATCAACATAAAATTCAATTAATAAAATACTATCTTGAGTTACCTTGATGTAGAGGTTGTTGTCTACATTTACTTTCCTGAACCCTTGTTGTTGTCAGTATCTATCTAGTCTAGAATACCATGCTTTGGGGGCCTATTTGAGACCATACAAGGCCTTTTTTAATTTGCAAACATAATCTCCATTTTTTGATAACTGAAATCCTTCTGGTTTCTCAATGCAGACTTCTTCTTCTAGTTTTCCATTCATAAAAGATGAATATTTTACGTCCATCTGATACACTTTAATATTCTTTCACTACTATAAATGGACAGAATTTTCGACGCCCTATTGTTGTACCCCCAACGTTTGACGTCGATCAACCACCGCTTATGAGGGCTCAATAGGCGTTGGAAAATCTCCCGTGGTTTTTTCAACATTGGACTATCGTCGGTATTCCGACTCCCCTAATGTTTGACGACCGACAACCTTTAAAAATTTAATTTCAAAGGACAACCAAAAAACTACCGACAACATCCATCGGTCTACTGATGAATATTCCGACGCTATCCCGCCGACATAACCGATGAGCATGCTATAGTTTCGATGCTTTGCTGGGAGCGTTTCCCATCGGAAGTTCGACCTGTAGTAGTCAGAAGACCGATGGACCTGAATATTTAAAAAAGAAAAATGTTGAAAAGAGATGAGGCATTATTTTTCTCAAGTTCATAAAAGGCACAGAAGGTTTCTTCAACACTGACCAACCCATTTCAGTTGCCAAATTCTACAAGATCCCAGAGAAAATCATCGGTTGGCTCAAGCTTCAACAAAGGAAGAGATGGATTGGTTGCTGCAATTGGAAATGGGGCAAAGAAATGGCATGGAATTTATCAAAAGATGATTCTATCAAGTAATAGGGCAAAGAAATGGCATGGAATTTATCGACATTAGTCCCTCATGTCCGCATAAATGTATTGTCCATGTTCATACCAAACCAAAATTTATTCACTTGTAGCACCTATGGGATTCAAAAAATGGGTTTAGTAACTCTAATCATCTAGCTATACCATTTTTTGAAAGTGGCTTCATTGAATGAAAAATTCTTAGTGTCCTTCCAACTCTTCCAAGCATCAAATTGAAATGAAAGAATTTGTTGATTGGGCATGGGATGAAGTTATCTTCCCTACATGGGATTCCATTTCCACATCCCAAAAGAAACCAATGGATAGCCAAAGATGAATTAGGTGGATTATGTGTGGGGATTAGCACATGCCTGAAAGACTTCATCTATTAATAACTTAAACCATTTCAATT
>JASDQU011249644.1:0-14085 GCA_032191745.1 Picea mariana
TGTATCATAGCCAACTCATTTCTACCACATTATGTTTATTGAGACTGACACCTGTTCTATTTCTTTGAGCACTCATTCATCCACCTGAGTTATCTGATCTAAGCGTGCATGTTGGACGAGCTCAATGCTGTAGAGAAAGTCGTTGAAGAATTTCTAATCGACCTTATGGATGAGAAGGTGATGTCCGTCGGAGTTCAAGCCTCATCTACGAGAGGAGTGCAAGCCTCCCCATCAAATGCTCGTGGATCCGGACCATCCCGACCTACAACAAAGAAAAGAACCAAGCATTGAGATGACTTGGAAAACATGAAGTTAATCCCAACTACATCCTACCTTTGGTTGGCATGGTGAGTCATGATAGTGTCCCAAGAGACTTTGCTTACACTATGGTTACTGCGTACCTCCTAAAGGAGATGTGTGCAGTTAAAACAAAACATGATAAGATCACAACATTAAAATTCAATGACTTCAACCTAGGGGACCGCAAGAACTACAACATGCTCACTCCTTACAAGTATTTGACCAGGATGAAGGGAAATAACTCAAAAATAATCCCCCAACCATGGACTTTGAACCTTACGCAGTCCACCCTCTTGAATGTGATGAATATTCCACACTTTGGAAGGCACCAGAAGGTTAACGCGTGTGTTAAGATCCTGCTATCATGCTACCATGGAGGATATCTATGGCTAGATCAATGCATTACAGTTGATCTGATGTTAATCCATAGGATCACCGTATTGAGCATGCAGGGACCCGACCCACAAGACTTCTACCCAGGGAAGGCTATAGATCGCGCATTGGCACAAAGGATCAAAGACACATATGGCGATGTAGAAAAGGGGACATGAGGCTACAAGGTAGATTCCATATAGAATGGCGTAATGCGCCTGGCCTGGTAGCTGATCACAGGAAAGATCGTGAGAAAGAATAGACTTACACAAGTCACATGATTCTTTTTTTACCTCACCAAGAAATGTGTAGAAGGACTCCAGATGAACTGGGTGAAGTACCTAGTCAACCAGCTGGATATGGATTGTCGCGAAGCTTAGGATCAGGGCTATGAGTTCCACTTTAGCTGGCTACTGAACCTCATAGTGTTTACTGTTTGGGAGATGATGAAAGGTGCGACC
The DNA here is from genome assembly GCA_032191745.1 of Picea mariana. Lineage (NCBI taxonomy): Eukaryota > Viridiplantae > Streptophyta > Pinopsida > Pinales > Pinaceae > Picea > Picea mariana. Next base: position 1,134 of record JASDQU011249644.1, read on the forward strand.
TTACCAAACATTGAGCTGTTCGAATTGGTTGTCGAGAAGTTCACCACGCTCTGGTACTCAAGTGATATGGGAAAACAGTGGCAGTTGAACCCAGTATTCCACACATACTATCTTTAGTTGAAGAGGGCTATCGAGGTGGTCACTCGCATGACGTCGAACACCTTGCACTGGTTCAAACCTATCATGAAGTTTTGCGTAGATTGACACTTCATTTATATCACTGCACGTGCAGAGGAGCATAAAGAAGAGCTTTAGTCATACTATAATCTCATAGAGGAGTACCTCGATGAGATAACTAAGGACTAGTCAGCAAACCTCCTTATCCCTACTAACCCTATAGAAAGTTTTGACCCTGAACTAATTGCCATCTGAGAGGCCACTCATGACACACCTAGAGCCAATAGAAGGAGGAAGACCAAAGAGGTACAAAACCTGAGCAGCGCATCAGAAGAAATCACTTCAAAATCACTGAGACAAGGAGGTTATGACGAAGTCAATGGAAAATACGATTAGTAGAAGCAAGGTGAAGTAACAACGCCTAGGGATCCTGTTGATGAGGCTGATCCTTTGAAGAAAAGAAAGGTTTCCCCCACAAAACCTACCTCACAGAAGAAGTCAAGAGCGAGAAAAACCACGATGTGAACCATGCTCACAGTCGATGACTTTAACTTCATCATCATAGTTGTAGCATATGCCTCATAGGACATCTTGCAGAAACATGAAGCCAAGCAAGAGGAGATGTACAATAGAATCGAGGTTGAACTCAGAGGGGTACAACAGGCCCTTCAATCCAGCCACGCAGTATCCACTACAACCCTGCCATCAAAAGCACCAAAGTTGGGTGATGAGCCTACCCAACTCCACAGATTAGCTGATGCGGTCGAAGCTCAAATTCATCGCACATAGGAAGAAATAGAACATGCCACAGAGGCCCTAAAGCAAGTGCAAACAATAGTCATAGAGCAATGCCGAGCTATACAACAGGAGAAGGTTGCTCTCCAAACAAAGTTTGAAGAGGAGAAATCACAAATCCAGCAAGAGAAAGAGAAGTTGCTCACAAAGCAACTCGGAGTCAAATAAGTAGTTGCTCTATACACATAATCAACAAAAAGAAACAAACTTTCCATATTTTAGGTCAATAGTTGAGGGAGAATACAAATTCATTCCTGATTCTATGGACAAGTGGCATCACCTGACAACATAAGAGTCAACATAAGATAAGGACAACCAACATTGTGGAGTGCTCCTTTCAAAATGTTTCTCGAGGAATCCCTCACACAATAGAGAATTGAAATGATGGATAGTTTTGTGCAAATCCTTCGACGACTGCCAATAGGCAATGCATCTTCCTCGAATGGAGGCATCTCCCCCTTCAAGGTACAAATAAACTTTGATATTCCCATATTTGAAGGTTAGATAGACGCAGATGTTGTAGACAAATGGTTAAATCTGCTAGAAGGGTATTTTTCTATCCATAACTTTTTGAACAGAGAAAATATTAAATTTGTTCTCCTCAAAGTCATCCCCCACATAAAAGATTGGTGGGAGAATTTCTGTGAGCAAAAGGAAATAGAGGAACCCTCATTATTTACAGTCTCAGCCACCTGGGATTCCTTTAGGGACGCTATCAAGGAACAATACTACCCTGTCGAAAGTTATGATGATTTGTATACAAAATGGACCACACTGCAGTAGGAAAGAGACCAAGCAGTTTCAGAGTTTACAAATATCTTCCATACCTTTCCCACCAAGCCGGTTATCAAATATTCTAAGAAAACTCTGGTGCTCAAGTATCGTGGTGGTATGCATAGATACATCCAGACTGAAATGGATTTTTTAGACATCTCATCCTTCGGCACGACCTATTGATATGTCATCAAAATCAAGCAAAATATTAAACAAAAGATGTGGCAAGTTCAGCCTGGGAACCCCTCACATTAGAAGCAAGTAAAGGGAAGCCCCAACCCATAGAATAAATGATAGAGAAAAGACATACAACCGCAGGACAACCAGTCTATACCACAAGCAAAGAAGGACACTGGAAAGACAAAGAAAGATACCGTGAAGTGGTGTGACTGACATAAGATCCCCTAGAATAACACCATTGATTGTTGCTCTAAGAAATCGCTGGTGCCTAAGGTGAAAGCCTCTGAATCAGATCAAGGTTCTAACTTTGAGTTAGAACCAGAAAGGGGGAGACGGATCACTGATGTAGAACCCAGTGCCACTATTGCTACCACCAAGGTCCATCTCAGTGAACCAAATGATCCAGAAGAAGGAAAACACCTCTTTCATTCACATATGTGGGTAAAAGGCACCCCACTGCATTTTATCATTGATAGCGGTAGCCAGAAGAACCTCATCTCAGATGAGGTTGTCAAATGGCTAGCCCTGCTGACAAAACTGCACTCGCAACCCTACACCATTGGATGGCTCCACCAAGGAAGCGATCTCTATGTTAGCCAACAGTGTTGCTTGTCGTACAACATCAATCCCTTCAAAGACGAGGTATTGTGTGATGTTTCTACTCTCGAAGTTTTTAATGTTCTTTTGGGCCAACCTTATTTATGTAAATGTCATGATGTATATGAGTTTAGGCCTTGCAGTTTTATTATTACTTTGAACAGAAAATTATACAGGATACCCGAGGCAGTCCCACCTAGTGCGATTTCCTTGATCTCTGCCAAGAAATGCAGGAAGGTCATCTCTTAGACCGGGAAGTTTTTCTTCTTCATGATTCTCTCTCAGAGTGAATGAAATATTGCGGCCACATCCAGGGCCTCCATGGTTGACCTCTCCACACAACAGAAGCAAGTGGAAAAATTCATGGGAGAATACAAAGATATCTTCTCCTCAGCTATCGGGGTACCTCTGCACTATTAGGTCAAGCATCCCATCGATCTGACCCCCAACACACTGTTTCCTAATGGTCCAGTCTACCGCCGCTCTTTGTTAGAGAATGAGGAGATCAAGTGACAGATCAAAGAACTATTCCATAAGGGGCACATCAACCCCAGATCATCGCCTTGTGGGATCCCAATCATGTTGGTGTAGATGAAAAACAAGACCTGACAATTGTGCATTGATTATTGGGCTCTAAATAAAATCATAGTCAGGAACTGGTACCTGATTCCCAGAATCGACGATCTCCTTGATCAACTCAAGGGGAGTGTTATAACAAGATTTGCCTCACCATTGATATCTTTCATAGAGGGCCTTTTTCCATTTCCCTATGCAGACTTGTCATCCCTTTTTGATGAATCCATAGCTAAAAATACATATTTTTCCACATATACGCACCCTATCTACTATACAACATGCGTATATGCAAGTTGTTCCACAAAGCCAACCCATGTACACCGAAATCCATATTTTTTTCCCTCAATAACTAAAAAATTGGAACCGAATTCAAAAATGTAATCCACTGAATTTGAAGAGGATGAGAAGTAGAGTTACATGATCCAGACGGTTTGTGATTTCATTGCCTGATGCTCCCGCAATCGACGTTTGAATCTTGGAGGTATTTTTGTCCAAATCGCACTATTTAGGTAAAAATCAAAATGGTACAATAAATTTTTATTTTATTACTATTTATAAGCTATTTTTACCCACTTTATATAGTTTCATGCTATTTTTTCACCTAATGGACTAATACAAAAATGGTTTTAAGCTGGTTTTGGTAGTTTTGACTCATATTTTTTGTGGATTTCAATGTTATGATTGGTCGTTCATTACCTCGAGAAGGTATTTTTATAACCTAGCATATAGGATATGTATCCACCCCATCGTGAATTTTTTTATTATCCTCTAAAATACCATATTTTATGCCTTAGTTACGAACCCATTTGTTGCGACACAAAACCTTCCATCTACTATAAGTAGTGTCGCTAATAAATGGTAGAGACTTACCAAACATGGGCACCCTAGTTAGATCCTCTTTGTCATTTGGTGCCCATGCCGAGTTTTTCCTTATCACCAGGAGTCCATTATAGCTTGATACATGACATTATGATGAGCCTCATTTCTCACTCATACACATGCGTCCTTATTCCCCATGGACTCCCAAAACGAGTCTTAGTTAAGCTCTTTTCCGATTCATCTAAAAAATGAAAAGATTGCCGAGTGATTTTCCCCTTTCACACTCGTTAAATTGGATTCGAAAGGTCATGAGTCTTAGTTAAGCTCTTTTCTGACTTGTTACCAAAAATATAAAAGATCACCGAGTGAACTTATCTTTTTCACACTTGTAAATTGGATTTGAAAAGACATCTATTTGGCACAAGTTTATCCCTTTTTCACACCAAGTAGAATAAAAGACATAAAAAATGACATTCTTTTTTGTGTTAAGTTGTGATTGCATCTCATGCCCTCACTTGCAGTATTGAGCCTTTAGTAGGTTCTCTCTTTGCATTATAAACCGATTGCCTAAGAAATTTTTGCATCCTCAACCAAGCAGAGCCTTGTTTATATCCTTCACAATTTGACACCTTATACCCTGGAGGGAACATCACCCCGAGTGTCCATCTCCTGCATGCATTTCCTTGCATTGAGAATAGGTACGTCCCACTATCGGAACTAGTTTTTCTTACTTGCGACACTCATTTTCTCCTCTGTATCATAGCATTCATTTGTTCTGAAAAAACAAAAAAATACAGGTGAGAAGGGAGTACTATATTATAATTAGCAGCATTCGTGTCACCTTTGAAAAGAGCACAAAGTTATTGCATCCTTGTTTCATCATAATTTTGGGTTTAGCATGGCCTTAGGAAGCTAATCTCGTTACAGAGTTTTTCTTTACCGACTGGTTACTCTTCCAGTCCCTATAGAGAACATTATTGATGCCTCATGCATCAAATAGTTACATCATTGAATCTATGCTACAAGAGTCTACCACATGTCTCATGCTCTTGTTCAAAGGAAGTCTATCAACCTGTGTGGTCCATTCCTCAAAACTCTTGACTTTTCATTTCGGCTATACCCTCAATTTGTCTCTGAATCAAATGATACTATGGTCTCATCATGCACCCTGGCCCTACTTTCATCATTGTTAGGTCACCTTGAACCCAACATTAGACATTTCATCATTGGTCATTGACTGGGTGGTTTCCCTTATGTTCGACATCAATACATCTACTCACGCTTTGGGATTCATGAAGTGTCTTGGATGCCATTAGCCTTATTGGTAGTTTCCTCACCTTTGTTAGCAGTTTTCATCATTGGCTGCTATTCAGAGGGTATTTTTCGTGTACCACTTGCATTTGGCACAAGTGAAATACGCACAAGTTCGTTGGTTCGTGAACATGTTCTTCATTAGATCTCCACCAAATTATGAAGATCATGTTTTTCTCCTTATGTTGACTGATGAGAGATGCCTTAATTCTATCCTTTCAATGGGTCTATTTCCATCGAATTCAACTCATTTATTCTGGATATGAGACCTAGAGTTTTATGAGTACCTTGAGACTTGTAGTCATTAGTGGAAGGCTCTCTTGCCATTGACAGATGGGAATACATCAATTCCTCCTGATCAATGGATTCCTCAGGTGTTCGACATCAACTCCTTTATTCACACTTGTAGGAATGTACTCAGTGCCTTGATACCTACTTTCATTATTGGTAGGTTGTCTCATGTTTGTTAATGGTATACCTCAATGACTGGTAATCAAACGATGTCTCATTGTGTTCGACCTCAACTCCTTTATTCACATGATGAAGAATTGCACCTTTGGCAGATGTGTAGAAGACTTGAAGACATCACTATGTGGCCGCAAATTTCTTGAGTTGTTGCTTCCTTTTCATTGGACCAACACCTATTTGTCTACAGTAATCATGGGACATCAGATTATACTCCATCGTATACAAATATCTTCATATTGGTTTTAAGGCTGGTTCTACTGGGCCTTATTCGTGATTTTGACAACTTTTGGCATATAACCACATTTGTATTTTCCTATTCATGGCCACAAACACATATTTGGTATATTTTCCACATGGATATTTATTGTATTCTATTGGTAGCCATGTATGTAAAGTCAACACAGAATGTAATGAGCAACTAGTCTTTCCAGTTGGGTTTACACCACTCCACTTCTAGGTTATTTATAATGTATTTCGGCCATCACAGATACTCCTCTGATATCACACATTAGGGGGCATATGTTATAGCAAGATTTTCCTCACCATTGCTATCTTTCACAGAGGGCCTTTTTCCATTTCCCTATGTAGACTTGTCATCCCTTTTTTGTGAATCTAGAGCTAAAAATACATATTTTTCCACATATACGCCCTATCTACTATACAACATGCATATATGCAGGATGCTCCACTACAGCCCACATACATCAGGATTTGTGCCAGAAAATACAAAAATGAAGTTGGGTTTCCATGTCACGACAGGATATCTCTGATCCTTGGCCTTACACATACTAGAAATGTTCTGACTCAGCCCTTCAGTTGCATTTTGAAGGCTATAAGAGCACAATTCTGAGCTTTGGAAAGGAGGAGAAAACATTCAACTTTGAGAGCAAAGTTACTCTGGAGAAATTACTTCATATTGAGTCTGCATCCCTTTGCCCCTCGATTCTGAAAACAACTTTCATCCCCCAAGCTCTTTCCCTATTGTTGAGAGAACCTCATTGTTTCTTTTCAATGAGCTTTCCTTTGGTGGAGGATTGAAGTGGTGGAGGCCCAATTGGAAGGAACTTGGTTTCTTGGTTTTGAATCGTGTCGACACATAAGTCTGTAATGTTTTCACTTCTGCTGATCATTTATTGATAGAAATACTCCTTTCCTATCCAATTGGTATCGTGCAAAGATATGATTATTATCCATGGGCATATTTGTAATGTTTATTAATGGATTATGCTATCTAATGTGCTAACCCCTTTATATTATCACTATATACTTGCTCTGATTGTTTGTTGAGAATTTATTGCAGGTACAAATCTTTGGGTCAAAGTAATCAATGGTGGAACGTCATCAAACGTTGGAACAAGGTAGGCTTCTTTCTTATCTTGCTTGCACATTGGTTTATATAGCATATGTTGGGATTGAGTAGATTTCTACAGTCATACTTGTCTATTGTGGTTTAAGCCATAGATATTTTTTCCCTCGTAACAGGGAGAAAATACTTCAGTAAGATTGATCTGAAGTCTAGATACCACTAGGTCCCCATAGAATAGACAGATGTATGGAAGACCGCTTTCAAGTCAAAATAAGGTCTTTTTGAATGGTTGGTCATGCCCTTTGGTTTGAAAAATGATCCAACAACTTTCATGAGGATTATGGACAATATCCTGCGACCTTTCACCAATACTTTTGTAGTGGTGTATCTAGATGACATCTTCATCTACAAAAAGACTTGGGAGGAACACTTGCCTCATATTCAACAGGTTCTTCACACCCTGCGACAACACAATCTATATGTCAACCTCGAAAAATTCCCCTTCGGCATGGACAGGGTCCAGTACTTAGGATACATCATGGATCAACATGGTGTGCATGTGGATCCAACAAATATCCAAGTCATCTGTGACTAGCCAACCACAACCACACTCATTGAGATTCGGAGCTTATTAGGCCTTGCCAATTTCTATTGTAGGTTCATGTTGGGATTCTCCCATATTGCATGGGCCGTCAGCCAAGTAACTAGGGGTGGTGGTAAGGAAAACGTTGTGTGGTTTCTATCCCAATAAAAAGCGTTTGATTAATTAAAGAAACTCTTGTGCTCAACCCTAATACTTTCATTACCGAACCTGCAAAATCCCTTTGAGATCGAAACACATGCTTCATACTATGTTGTGGGTGTAGTTATCACTCAGCACTACCACCCCGTGGCCTATCATAGTGAGACACTATCAGATGTTTTCTGTAAGTACCCTACTTATGAAAAAGAAATGCACTCCATTGTGCAAGCTTGCCACTAGTGGAGACATTACATTCTCAGGAAGGAGACAATCATCCACACGGATCATAAACCATTGCATTCCATGCAGACACAAGGAAAATTCTAGAATGACCACCATCCAATGTGGTTGTTATAGAAATATTTGCCTCAACCCATGCAATCTTAAAAAAAAAGGCCTTTTTCCATTTCCCTATGCAAACTTGAAGTCCCTTTTTGAAAATCTCAGAGATAAAAATATAATTTTTCCACATATATGCACCTTGCCTACTATACAACATGTGTATATGCAGGTTGCACCAGTACAACTTGCGTACATCAGGAAATGTGCCCAAAATTGAAAAATGGTGTCGGGTTTCCATGTCACGTCACAAGATCAATGATCCTTGGCCTTCCATATATTGGAAACATTTTGACTCGGCCCTTCAGTTCAACTTGAAGGCTATAAATGGGCCAAATCTGAGCTATGGAAAAGGGGAGAAAGAATTCAACTTTGAGAGCAAAGTTAGTCTGGATAAATTATTCACTTCACATTGAGTCTGCATCCCTTTGTCCTTTAAGTCTGAACACATTATTCAGCCCACAAGGTCTTCCCTTACTGATTGAGAACTTCATTGTCTCTCTTATATGAGTTTACCTTTGGTCGAGGATTGAAGTGGTGGAGGCCCAGCTGGAAGGAACTTATTTTCTTGGTTCCGAACCATGCCGACACAGAAATCTGTAACTTATTCACTTTTGTTGATTATATCTTAATAGAAATACTCATTTCTCGCCCAAGTAACATCTTGCAAATATTTGAATTATTATTCCATGGGCGTATTTGTTATGAATGTTGATGGATTATGTTTTTTTTTCTAACATCATACATTATCACCATATTCTTTTGTTACTTGGTTGTTGAGGACTATTTTCAGGTATATTTCTTTGAGTCAAGAGATCAACGGTGGACTTCATCGAACATTTGTACGAGGTAGGCCTTTTATCTTCTCTTGTTAGCATATTTTCTTATATAACATACTTGGGATTAGAGTTGATTTCTATAGTCATTTATGTCTATTGTGGTTTTCCCCTATTCACAGAGAGATTCTCCTCGTAATAGAATTGGCGACCATACTGGGGATTGAATCTTCTTTTTCAGGGTTTGGAGTGTTTTTCTCCTTAGATTTCTCTTGTTCATATTGAGTTTCTTGTCACATGATTACTTGATATCATCTGTTCACTCTGGGTTTGAGTCTTTCATCCTTCTCCTTAACCTAACTATGTTTTGACACATATACGTGGGTTTTTCCTTGACAGTCACATACATACGCGTGTTGTCCTTCTACAAGTTGCGTACATATGTTCTTTTCCCTTGAACAATTGCGTACATCAACCTTTATTTATTGGTTGCTGGGTTTGGTGGTTGCTGGGTAGGTTTTGATGATTGTTGAGGCTTCTTGGGTCTATGTAGTGACTATTAAGTGTTTATGGAATGACAAGAAACCTATCTTTGGTTGAATTTTGGGGTGATGCCTTTCTCATCATATTTTCATTTTGATTTTCCTTGTACCTTGTCCTAGGTATTTTTCTCATTGATATCCTACATGAGTTGTCTCTGTCTATACATAATAGAGTCTTTATATAAATTTGTTGTTCAGTCCTTGCATTTTCATTTTTCTTATATTGAAAATACAAAAATATTAGGCATTTTACACTTATTGGCATTTTGATCTCTTGAGTCTTTGTCTTTATCTTAGTGCATGTAAATAAAGATTGCATTTTTATTTAGAATTGCATAATTGAATTGAAAATTGAATTTTTAGGAAGCATATCATTTATTGGAAATTGAAGTTAGGACTTTGCATTGTATTCATATTCATTTATTTTACTTGCTGAGTCATAACATCACTAGTTTCACGATTTGAGTAAGCAAGGCCATTAAAATTAATGCTATAATTTTAAATTGATTAGTAACGATTTTATTTTCTAGGGTGCACAAACTAGCTTAGGATTTAGTGCCTTGGAATAGGATTTTGTGAGTAAACTTCTCCAAGGCTATCAAATCAACATATGTGACTGACTAAGGGAGTGGAGAAGTCCATTGTATAATCGGTAATATCAGGAGGCTATGCTTACACTAGAGTTAAGAACAAGTTCGCGTGAGGTCAGTTGAAGGGATATCCCCCCAATACCTTCTTAGTGTCAAAGCTATTTCTGGGGATCTTGCTAGTGCCCTTACCTCCATGAGAGGTAGTGCTTTCAAGGTTTTGGGATTTTCTACCCTGCCCATATGGTGGACTTGACTTATGACTGCTCTCATGTGCATAGGTTATATCGTGGTTGATTAGTTTCTTGACTTAGGTACCACATAGGTTACTTCCAAGGGTTATTCTGCAGGTACCCTGGGTCAGATAAGGGTCGGACGACACACAACCTTTATGGAGAATTACCTCTTCGGGGGGATCTGACAGCTTGATTGTTAAGCCCATGAGGGCCCTTATAACTAATTATGATACCTCTGATCTTTAGCATGGATTCTCAAGCCCCTGTTGGGCGAGGCATACCTACTTTAGGGAGGGAGGCCCCTTTTAGCCACTTTATCCTGTTTGTGTGCATATTGGTCATTTGATTATTTTTTGGTGTGCTCTTTGATTATTAGTAGGCCTTTGAGATTTTATACCAAGATTTGAGTTGCTTTATCATGGATAGTGGAGTTCCTATGACTCCCTCTCACTACTGCATATGGGCGGATTATTCCACGAAAATTTTCCATGATTCCACTAGTTTCATCTTTTTTTAAACAGGGCGGGATTTTCGTCGATATTGCCACGCAAGTTTGTCGCAATATCCACGAAAATATTTTTTAAATCTAGTTGGGATTTTCGTCACTATATCCACGAACTTTCATGAAAATATCGACGAAGATTTTTCACCAATCAAAAAATTTTGGACCTTTCCATACTCTCATCATTAAAAATTTCCATGTGAGAACCTTACTAGAAAAACAAAACCACATAAATAATGATTTTTTGAGAGGGGTTTTAATCTTCCATTAAAGCATAGACCACCACCATTTAACCTCTTCCCCTTTCCCTTATAGAAACATTGTTGTCTATCTAAGATATGCCATGTAGTTACATCCCATAGCATGTTTTGACCTCACCAATTAATCTTCTTAGTTCTATATTTTGATGAAACAAGAGGGAAACATATTCATGAAATCCTACCATACCCTTTTCTTGATCACCTACTAATCCTATATCGTTTGAATATTTTCAACCATCTTTCTGCAGGATTGCATTGATGGGGTTATGAACATCTTCTAGGTAAAATATATTGCTCTACCTTAGAGTGTTAAATAACCATGAAAATACTACCTTGATATCATTTATAGATTACAATTTTCTATGGTCGGTCCATTGATTAAGAGTGAGAAAGAAATAGAGAGAAACATCCTTCAATCCAATTCACAAATTCAATCTTGCAACCATGTAGGAGAATGAATCTAATGAAATCCCAAGTAACCTTGTCATATTATTTTGAGAGATCCATATTTATAATAAAATATGACATATCTCTTACCTTAATAAAGTGTATACCTTCTTGGGATATACTAATAGATTTATGAAATTGTGCATTGTTTAAAAAACTGAATTTCCCCTTGGAGATTGAGCCTAGGGAAACAATGTTTTTGAGCCTTATTTCTATGACATTGGAAATGATTTTGTAAACTAGTTCTAAAATATTCAAAGGCATTGGATGCATATTTTTTGGGTATCAAATCCAAACAAGTTAAGTTCAAGGCTCCCAATATCTTCTCTAACTTACTATAATCTTCCAACATTTCATAGAACCCTAAATAAATCTCGATTGGGTAGCCATCTGGTCCTAGGCTCTTGTCCTTTTGGAAAGAGTACACTACATTTTTCATTTCCCCCTTTTTCACTTTGGCCATAAGGTGTAAGTTTTAATCTTCATTGAACCTTGGAAAGTATGATGAGAGACTTACAATTTCCACTATGTTAATCCTTATTGATTCCTTAATTTTTATTTGAAAAACACATACCTCTACTATTGCTATCACTCGAAACTTTGAAAACCTCTCACCATTTTCATTTTGCACATCCTATATGGTGTTAGAGATCTACCTTTCCTTGGCATAGCTATGGGAAAATTTAGTATTTTCATCTCCTTATACCAACCCCATTTCTTGGCTCTTTTATCTCCACTTTGATTCCTCCTACTCCAACAATTCTTTCTTTGTAGCTTCTAAATATTTGATAATCAACTTCTCTTCCTTAGAAAAAATACTTGTTGAATTCCTACTATAAACACTTGATATCTCCTCTTCAAAACCAAACAATTGAGTATGAGATTCTCTGTATTTCCTATTCAAAACTGGACAATTGAATATGAGATTTTAAATGATATGAAATGAAATAGTCTTCTTATTCAAATTTATCATTACATAGCTTACATATATATTAATCACTATTTATGTGGTGATTAATCTTCATTATTAACTAAAGGGTAAGATTCAAAATTACCCAAAATGAAAGTGAAGTTATAAAAGAGCTAGTCCTTAAATTAGTTTGAAGTGATTATATAATTATCTTTTAATTTAGAAATAAGTAGAATGGTAATCATTACTAAACTTACACTTAAAATCTATGCATCTTGGAATAATTTTTACTATATAAATACCTCTACCTCTCTATTTAGGATAAATCAATTTTCTTGTTGAAAGGAAAGTATGTCTCGTGTGTACATAAAGCTAACGTATACCACCCATCATGAAACCAACAATGAAAATATTATGTATCTTTGTCTGCCCCAAAAGTAAGCTAGTTATGAAGCAAAAAGTGGGAGACAATTGTCATTGTTTTGGGCCTATCAGAGAAAATTATCCAAAGGATGTTTCAAAATGATTTCTATAACCCTAAATTGTAGAGGAGTGGCCAATTCCTCAAAGAAATTGGCCTTAAAAAGATTAATAGATGTAAATAATCCATCTATAATTTTTTTAAGAATTAATGATGGAGTGGGAGAAACTTGTTAAGGACCTTTCCT
>JASDQU011249645.1:0-12514 GCA_032191745.1 Picea mariana
ATAATAGAATGTCAATCACAACGAATAAAATATACAAATAAATATTGTTACGTATATAAAAAAATTAATAAACATGTTAATTACCATAGAAAACACCTAAGCATGAATAATCATGTGTGGTATAAGCATATATGCCATACAACATAAAAATCTCTTCTATTCTTATGGGTATTGATACATCATATACATGTATCCTTTCCCATAATTCCTTCAATTCATCTACGAATGGTTGTAGTTAGATATCCATATTCTTGACTTGTCCTCTACCAGGGACTGTAAGATCCAACATAATATTTTCATTTTTCATGGAAAATCATGGGACGATATTTTTATTGATCACTACTACAGGCCAAAAAAAATAATTGGTGCATTGGAGGGAATATGGGATCATGCCATCCAGTGTTATGTTGAGTCGTAGGCTTCATACTTTGTCCTTGAATTTTTGTGGACATTTATTATATATATTCTTCATGGCTATTGAATCTATTGGGATTCACATAACTCCTGACTCGCCTTTTTTTAGTCATGCCATCCATGAAACATAGCTAATTCTTTGCAATGAAAGAGCCTTTGAATCCTTTGGATTATAGGCATGTTCCTCAATATCTTATGAGGAAGACCATGCAATTTACCATTTTTATTTGATTTGTGGTACCTATCATGCCCACATTTCAGACATATCTCTTTGTCTTCATATTATCCTCTATATAGAATAGAATCATTTAGATGTGCATAATATGATATATACTCAAAACCCAACATTTTCAACAACTTATCTACCTCTTCACAACTACTAGGAAGAACCTTATCTTTGAATATCCCGCAGTCAGTGGGAAATATAATTAATGTACAAGGTCATTTAATGTTTATAAAAAAAACCATTTCTAATGTTGATTTTATGTTGACAAGATTTTGCAAAATTAATATATGGCACTTGGTGGTCAATTACCTCAATATTTCCAAGAAACATGAGTTTGACATGCCAAACGTTTCTTTCACGTTGCAAAGTAACATTGTTGTCCCAAGCTGGGTATGCTTTGACCAAGTACTAGGTCCAAAGAGAGGGGTGGTGGAAGCGGATTTTAGGATTTTGAAAATGGTATCATTGATATGAGCATCATCCCTAAGCTCATCGTTCTAGAATGCATCTAAAAACATTGTCTCCATGGAATTTGTGTCTTGTAAGTAATCATCCATACCAACCTCTTTTTGATTGTATCCATTGCCAACTTCTAAAGAACTACTAGCATTGTTGTAGTCATTCCTAATTGGTGAATCTAGACATAGTGAGAATTGAATAGGTGGTTGATTTAACCATTCTTGGTACGCTTCCTCTTTGAGTTGTTCTCTCATTGCATCGTTCTCTTGGGTGACATTGTTGTGGGATGGAACGAAATTTATTGTAGTTATATTTCTCATTATCAGAAGAATACTAATTTCAAAAATATTGAACATTAGTACATCAATGATATTAGTAAGCACAATGCAATAATTTGTTTGTTCAAATTACATTATACCAAACAATTATTACCATCGTCGAACAAGAAGTATTGCGGTTGGAAAATGGAATGTCACAATTAGCAGTGTCAAGTGGTTGTCAATTTTCATCTACCAATTGCTTGTGGTATGTTTCTCTTGATAAGACCTTTTGACGCTTTTGAATCGATATTGGAATATTTTCTTCATACGTACTCGACTCTGAATTAGAATCCTACAAATTTGGATACATTTTCATTCAGGTTTACATGGATAAATAAAATTTCAATGAGATAATTGAAACATAAATCAAATAAGTTAAACTTACTGGAAATGGAAAGGGAGAACTTTGCGATGGACTTTGAACAATATAGAATGGGATGGAATTTGAAGAAATGACCATTTGATCATTTAATAAGATTTGTTCCCTGCATTTCAACAAAATGAGAAATAAATTTTCCTATACATATCTAAAATAAATATCAAGGACCATACCATAATATGAGTTTGAATATAGTTTTGAAACCATTTTTTAAGAATAAGGCGACATAAAACGTAAAATGTATATTGAAGTATTGCAAGTCATGTGAATTCATCATGAAATATAATTTGAGATGAATATACTATTTTGTGTGCAAATAAAAGTTCAAATAACTTTAAATGCATGTTGGTGCACTTATAAAACACAAAGGCACAGGTGCAGATATTAACAATAATCACCAGTGCATTGAAAAATCAACCACACCGTGTTTGTAGATTTTGTTAATAAAAAACAATTATATGTCTCCGGTGAATCAAATAATATGGATGCACCGATACATAATATAAATTTCCTCGCCAATGCAACATACATAAATGCATCGTCATGTCGAAAAGGTAAAAAACAAAAAGAACAATTTTTTTAAACAATTAAAAAAGAGCAGGAATTGAATTTCATAAGTCATTTAAATACTAAAAGCTATCCATTGTTTCATTATTTTGCAAAATTTTGTAGGGGAGAGACTTGTAAGAGACATACGGAAAGACAATTTGGAGGAGCAAAATACTTTGGAACCACAATATTATTCAGAATATGATAATTTGAAGGGTATTGTGATTCACTCTAAACCCTTTTCATAAAAAAATAAAAATATTAAGAAGGTATTCAATATTTTCATTATTTTGCAAAAATTTACAAGAAACATATTTGGAAGAGAGACATACCGGGGAGCACTATGGAGCAAAAGAATACTCAGGAACAAAAAAAATATTCAGAAAATCAGGATTTGAAGGGTATGGTGATTCACTCAAAACTCTACATTCAGAAAAAATAAAAAATAAAAAAATTCATACTTACCTTAAACCCTTATTTATTTGTGCTTACTTGAATGAAAAATTTATCCTATGGTTTAACTCCTTCTATCACTTCAGAATTAGGGATTTTCGTTTTAGGTACATTTCAGATCTAATGGAATTTTTTTCTATATATAATTGTTTGGAATGTGATGCAAAGGGACCACTTATTGGATCGTATCCCAAACATAGTTGGCCCTCTTCCTTGTTTTTTTTTTTTTTAAACGATTTCTGATTTGACGCTTTTTTTAAATGTTTTCCATTTTTCCGGTGCGCCTTTTGACAGAAACATACCCGTGAGTTTCTGTATAAGAAATGCATTTATTAAGCGAGTTTAAAAAATAAAATAAAAAAATATGGTGCATAAAAAAAATATATCACCGATGTTCTCATCTAAACAACACAAAAAATGTTGTCACATAAGTTTTTAAATTTTTTAAATTTTTCTTCTCATCGGTGTGTAATTTTATTATTGTTTTTACAAGTATTCATTTATTAATATATCAATTTTTTTATATTTAATTTTCATATATCAATATAAAAATAATTTATTGTCATGTTTTTTTTTAGGAAAATTATGAAAATCCGAGAGGACTAATGAGTTGATATCCGAAATATGCCAGTAAGATGATATCTGAAATATGTCATTAGGAATGTTCAAAATCGTGTACAAGGAGATGGTCAAAGAATTGGACATAATTGTATCGCAGGAGGAACTATCTCAACAACAACGTGATTCAAATGTATGTAATCATTGAACTTTTTTATTAGGTACAAATACTTAATTACACATTAAATACTAATTTTCAAATATTCTATTATAGAAAATAAAAGAAAATGGAACTCATTATGTACATAAAATTGGATGACAAGGAAGAAAAGGGTTGATAGCAAAGTTTGTGAGTAATTGTTATTTCCTTATAACAACTTACGTTTTTTTTTGTATATTTTAAGTTGTTTTACAACACCCATCCTTGAATGTCTTCAAACAAGCACTAACATACAAAGAAGAGTCATTAGAAAAATTGATTGACATTGAGTTAATTAAGGGTTGTGAGTATATGTTGGCAGCATATCAAAAATCAATTGTTGAGTTTGTAAGTATAATCTATGTTGTTTTACATCCATGATTTTATAATTAATGAAAATAAAATATTACTTTATATTAAATCTATGATTTATTATGGGGTATAAAACTTCCAGGAAACAAAGTATGGAACTGAGGCAATAGAAGAATTGTTGAAACAAGGCATGAGATTTGATTTTGAAAATGTGTGTATGATTCATGAGTCACTTCTTGCTTTGGAGGTATGTCACTTTTCAATTTATATTCATGTATATTATTTATTTCAATTTTCATTATTATCACCAATGTAGATAGACTCGTGACAATTTATTTTTATGTTTGTAGATGGAAGTTAAAGAAGAATAAAGCAATCGAGACAATCAACCAAACATTCAGCAAAATAACCCAAGTCATGGAAGTAGCTCCAGCACTAACAACAACTCCATTGAATAATGATGACCAATATATTTGGATATCAATGCAAGCTGCAATTGTAGTTTTTTGAAATAATTGTCAATCAGACATTTTTATTTAATATAATGGACATAGTGTCCTAATTGAAAGACAAGGGATTACCGATAAGTGTCCCATTTTGTATGACAAAGACCCTCTTATTAATATAATAAAATATGTTTTAATTTATTCTATTGTGTTGTTCAATGTCACTATGAACTGTTACATAGTTGATTGAATATATGGATGACTAAATATTATAATGAAGAGATGCAAAATCTGATGATACAAAAAATTAATCCAAACATTATATCCAAATTCACTAATCAAAATATAAGATATATGTAATTTTTTTGATAAATAAATGAATTAAAAAATAACAATAATTGTACTATTACAAGTTGATGTTTCTCTGTGTATTTTAACTATTAATATAATTGGCGTGTTTAATATTAAAACTCATCAGTGCATTTTATGTGAAATTCACACCAGTTCTTTTATGAAATCAATTAGCATTGGTTTCAATATTAATTTAATACCACAAAATTATATTAAAAAAATGGCCACCGGTGCATTAATCTTGTACAGAGCACCAATGTGTATGTGTTATTGGTACGCATCTGCGCTATTGTGTTATTGATAACCATAAGATATTGTTTGTTACGGAAACACACCGATGATTTCAATTTGTAATGCACAGGGGTTTTTTCCCTGTAACACACCGATGCATATTATTTTATAAAACATCGGAGACTTCTTACTAATAATGAACCAATGTATTCTATGAAGAAATCTCCAGTGCTTGATTATTTTTAACTCTCCTGATGAGTTTTCTTGTTAAAGCCTCGATGCTTATAAGACAAATTCCCTGGTGCTTAACTATTTTACTGCCCCGGTGCTTAACGTTAAGTTAACCGCAACAGTGTTGTAGATGTATGTACACATCAATGATTGTGCCTTTTAAAAATGCATCGATTTGTAAACATCTGCTAACACTCCAACCGCCCAGATTTTTTTAGTTATAATCATATTTTGTTATAATATCAACAAANCAGATGTTGTAGCGGATTTTTTTTGCTAATTTTTTCCAATTGTCTAGCACTAGAAACCTTTGTTATAACCTCCCCTAAAAGGTATTTTCCTTGTAGTGTCACCTTAAAATTAATGGTTAAGATTGTCCCTTCGTTGAAGTCGCATTTGGATCTAATCCTCAAGCACTCTGATGGTGCACCTCCGATAGATGATCCACATTTCATCACGCCATCAACCATATCCTGATAGATCAACTACCTAGATTTGATCCGTAACCTTAGTGCGCCAACTCAACATTACATGTGGCCTACCAGTAGAGCACTGTCAGGGTCAATCATAGATTTCCACGTGGACACATGAAACACTTCATATACATAGGTAATTATCTTAGCATTGTTTCTGGCCAATAGAAATCCACCGCTTGTCTAGGCTGACATCAACCTAATAATGTTTGTTCCTTAGTTGATTTTTGCACTCAATTACAGCTAGATCAATGACTCTCTTTTATCCTCAGATCTTCGATGGATATTCCATATTTGGTTTTAGCGACTCTTTGGAGTTCTCTTATCGGAGTCTTGTTTGAACATGATCCTTCATCACTCCAAATGGGGCACCTGCGATCAACGGTCCATATTTAATTCAATGCACCTCCAATGGATGACCCAGATGTCATCGCACCATCAACCATGTCCTACCAATAGAGCATTGTCACAGCCAACCAAAAACTTCCATGTGGATATGTGGAACCCATTGGATGCACAGGTTAATATATTGAAACCAGGTGACACATGTCCTACCTATCTGCCACATCAGTGACAATGTGGACCAGTGATCTAGATTAATTTTCAGAACAAAATGAAGAAGAGATATTAGAATGAAACACTCATGAAAATTGTCAGAAACAGAGAAATGCAACAATACATGATTTCTATTAATGAAATAATTGTAAAGAGACTGTAAAAATATAGAGTGAAAGACTCGCTAGAATGGTGGCATGTTTATCTCTGATAAGAGACATGACAACTACGCTCATTCGCAAGAAGATGATTACAATGAGGCTCTAAAGGAATTTTCATGATAACCATGAATTCCAAAACCTTAGACATCCAAAAACCTAACCCTAGGAGATAAAACACCAAAATTCATGTGGGCCTCGTTTGGGTAAGTTAGTATATTAACTTTCTAGGGTCATAACATTTGCATACGATCTCCATTTTAGGTGGATGATAGCCTGTTGGAAAGGTATTTTATACAACTCAGCATTACATCATCAAACTCTGACTCTGTTTATAGTTTGACTATGGTGAGTCAAAATAACATTGTTTAGGGCTTCAAAACAGCCCTGGAAGTACAACAAGATGTGTTAACATGAAAACATACAAAATAAACTAGTTGGATTAGGTGGGAGGCCACTAGTATCCACCTGGAAGATGTGTAGGGCTTCACACAACCCCGAAAGTGTAAATCTCACAATTACAAAGAAGTACAGAGGAACGTGTTGAACTGAAAATTGACAAGAGGAGCCAGTTGGAATAGGTGGGTAGCCACCAATATCCACCTGGATCATTTCTCCCCCCTTAGAAAGGGATGGCCTTC
The DNA here is from genome assembly GCA_032191745.1 of Picea mariana. Classification (NCBI taxonomy): domain Eukaryota; kingdom Viridiplantae; phylum Streptophyta; class Pinopsida; order Pinales; family Pinaceae; genus Picea; species Picea mariana. Next base: position 6,956 of record JASDQU011249645.1, read on the forward strand.
ATTGTGTTGAGTGCCCAGGGAAGAGGGGAAAGCATTTTCTAAATCTGGATCATGGCGAGTTGCATGCTTTGTTGGAGAATTTGTGATGCTTGGTCTATGAAAGATTGTCATGGGCCTGTTGCTAGCAAGGTTGAATATGCTCCACCAATTTGTTGTCTTTGGGTTTCATGGGGCATTGTGTAGGCACCATTCTAGGTGAAGAAATATTACCTTTTTTTTTTGGATATAAGGTATTGAGGCTACAGTGGTTATAGTGGTCTTATGTGCATCCATTGAACAGACTGTGAAGATGATGAATTTTTCACTATGAGAGATTACCTTGCGGCATTTTTTTGTTGGATCAGTAGTCAGAAATACCTCTGATATCCTATAGATATTACCTCCCAGAGTAATAATGACACCTCGGGGTCTAGGATCATAGAAAACATGACGTATCGACATATATGGTTGGCCCAAAACAACATCATAAACATCAATAGGGGAAACATTACACACTACCTCATCCTTGAAGGGTTGGATGCCATAGGATAGGTGACAATGTTGGCTGACACAGAGATCGCATCCCTGGTGAAGACACCTGATGTTGTATGGTTATAGGTGTGGTATTGTCGACAACCCCAACTGTTTGATGGCCTTAGTTGATATGAGGTTCTTTTGGTTGTCGTTATCAACAACGAAATGCAATAGGGTCCCCTTCACCCACATCTATGAATGGAAGAGGTGCTCCCCCTCTTCGGGAGCTACTAATTCTTCTAGTTGAATTTGTGTGGTTGTGACAGTAGAAGTGGGGTCTACGTCGATGGGGTCTACGTCGATGATCTGTATGTTTTCAATATTTTCTAGACTGGATTTAAAATCAAGGTTTGGATCCCTCGACCACAATGACTGTTTTGAGCGAAATTGGTTGGTCTTGTGCCAAGGGGTTTTGTGGAAGTCACACCACTTCCCAGTGTCATTATTCGTATTTCATTTACCATTTTTTTCCTATGTCTTGGAATAGCTGTCTAGAGGTTGTTGGTTAGGGTCGTCTTTATCATGCTTTGGTTGTGGCACAATTGAAGGCCTAAATTCCCATTTGTTCTAGTGCCTAAATTTTTTCTTGATTTTGATAGTATATCGATAGGAAACTCCCAATGATGAGATGTTTAGGAGATCCATTTAAGTTTTGATGTACCTATGCAAAGCCCCATGGTATTTTAGAACTAGATGTCACTTAGAGTCTTTGATACCGAGCTTGGTGCGGAAGATATGGAAAGTATTTGTTAACTCTGGAACTATATGGCTCTTCTCTTGTTGTAGTGTGGCCCATATCATGTACTTATATTCATAGTTATCAATAGAATAGTAATTTTCTTTGACTGCATCCAAAAAACAATCCCAAGTGGGCTCGACCCCATATATTCCAGATTCCTTTGTGGAACTTTACTCCCAGTAAGTTTCCCACCAATGTTTAACATGGGGGAGAGCCTTGAGGAGTGAGAAGCTGATCTTTTCCCTGCCAAAATTTTTTTTAATAGAGAAATAACCTTCTAATAGATTTAACCATTTTTCTAGGGCATCTGCATCTATATGACCTTCAAATATGGGAATATCAAAATTAACTTGTACCCTAAAGGGAGAGCTTCCTTCAAAATGGTCACTTCATGAATATATGCATGTTGATATCGGTAGGTGTTGAAGGATTTGTGAAAAATTCTCCATCATTTTGTCCCTCCGTCGCGCAAGAGATTTCTCAAGAAATAGGTTAATAGAATATTTTTCTTCTTCATTTTTCTTTTATGCCACCATCAAGGGTTTCTTAGGCGTGCAAGAGTGATTTTCCTCAAGAGAGATAAGATCGATACCCAACTGGTTATACTTAGATCTTATCAAGGATATTCATTGAAAAACGATCAAGAGCAGTATGCTATGATACCACTGATCCAGATTAATTTTTGGAATGAAATGGAGAAGGGATATTACAATGAAACAATCATGAAAATTGTCAGAAATAGAGAAGTACAACAACATTGGATTTCTATTAATGAAAGAATTGTAAAGATACTGTAAAAATATAGAGTGCAAAACTCGCTAGAATGGTGGAATTTTTATTTCTAAGAAGAGATGCAAAGACTGAGCTCATTCGCAAGAAGATGATTACAATGAGGCTCTGAAGGCCTTTTTATGATAACCATGAATGAAAAAACCTTATACATTCAAAAACGTAACCTTAGGAGATGAAATGCCAAAAGTCATGTTGGCTCTGATTGGGTAAGTTAGTACATTAACTTCCTAGGATCATAAATTTTGCATATGATCTCTGTTTTAGGCATGTGATAGCCCATTGGAAAAGCCTTTTAGAGAACTATGCACTACCCCATCAAACTTTGACTCTATCCACAGTTTGACTGTGGTGATCCAAAGTAAAATTGTTTAGGTCCTCAAAACGACCATGGAAGTACAACAAGATGTGCTTACATGAAAACATACAAAAAAATTTAGTTGGATTAGGTGGGAGGCCACAAGTATCCACCTCGAAGATGTGTAGGGATTCACACCACCCTGGATGTGTAAATCTCACAATTACAAAGAAGTACATAAGAACATGTTGAACTTAAAAATGACAAGAGGAGCTAGTTGGAATAGGTGGGTGGCCACCAATATCCTCTTAGATCAACCAGTGAGAAGGCGCCACATGTCTAGGGTGACGTCAGTGTATTATTGTTCATGCCTTACTCGTTTCTTTATTTTGGTTGAGCCTAGGTCAATGGATCTCTTGGTTTTAGTGAAATATCAATGGTGTAGATCATCGTGGACATCGTCAGCAATGACACATGAGAGAACTTCCCCGATACCTAGAGTAAAGTCGACGACGATGGTGTCGTCACTGAAATATAGAGAGGCAACAACTTGGTATCGAAGTGGGGCACCATCAAGGCCAACCATCAGCTTCCAAGTGAAACCATTCTCTCTACCACATAAGAATTAATGTGTACTCATATAAGGTCACCACGTGTCTAGGGTGATGTCAACAATGGCATCTACCAAGTTTAAAGGATTCAAGTTGGGGTAATGAGCAGATTGACGATCTATGTTTGATCAAAGTTATATGCAAATCATTGATACTTTGATCATCGATACATTGAGTGTCAAGGTTGTCTTCTGAATATGTGAAGTCTCGTGTTTAAAGATTGACGACTCCAATTTTTTGTTGAACTCGATTCGATGGTGGCTGAGTCTCACGATTTGTAGAGTTATATTTCTATTGCCTATCCATTAGAGAAAATATTTGTAGGTTCTCTAAGGGACCAAATGGAAGTGATGTTTTATCCTGCAAATTTCCAGTTGTTCCACGATCTCAACATAACAAAATTCCTACAAGTGAAAGCAATTATGTTCTACCAGAGAAAAACCACTCAAGAATAAAGAAGATGGAAATGGTTTCAATAAGTTGGAAGTGGTTTCAATAATCATTTTAGGGCATGAGTGAGAGGAATAAACGATAACACATGCACCCATCTTCAAGCTCGACACTTTGGGGAGTTTAAGAGTTTCTTGTAATCATAGTTATTCAACCATAGAAACCTTGAGCACAGTTAGTTGGTAAATGCAGTAGGAAACTAGAGATTCATTCCATGCATTTAAGTTTCAGTTTGTAATTCCTCATTCTATTGTATATGTGTTCTGGTAAAGAATCTCCTCCCATTTTGTTTTTTCATGTATCAAATCTGATTTATAAAAGCTCAAACAACATATTATACCTTGTGTTCAATGTTACTGTGTGATGTTTAATCCTGATATAGAAATGGTTTTTTGTAAATGAATGACCATTTCTTATCAGTTCTTTGTGCATTTAAATGATATGCAAAGGATACCTCCTTGGATTTGAAAGTATGCAGATGTTAATTGTTTGAAGCATGTGCTTGTTTATCTGTTTACACTTGTCAAATCTATTGAATTATTAATTGCTCAACACATTGTTCATTTCCCATAAGCTACAAGATTCATTCTTAACAGTGACCTGTATGTGTGTTTTGTTCTTCCTCTAACCCATCGTTTCATCCTCCTTTTAGCCTTGATTGTTGGAAACACTCGTAGCTATATGCCTCTAATAGTTGAGATCATTTTTCATCTGAGATGAGATTGTTTAAGGACGTATAATTTGAAAAGGGAAAGAGAGAGAGAGAGAAAAACTTCCCAAATATTGCACAATTATTTTATTGCAAATCTATTTTTAAAATCCATCTTGAGTCTTGGCCTTTGGGGTTCTTTGACATCATTCCAACAATATCCCGGAACATCTCGAGGGATAACACCCACTAATTAGTCCAAAATTCACGACAAACAAAGAATGGATTGTGATTTCAATATCATGCTCCTACAGATAATTTCAAGGCCAAGGTAAACCTTACTACAACCATCCATAAACAAAAAATCAATTAATCTATTTTTCTCCGCTTCATAAAAATACAAATAAAAATAATTTCCTAGCTTGTTCTTTAAATTTTATTGTCAAGGACAAGTTGATCCTTGGGATTTATAACTATATATCCATTTTCACCTCATGATATTTTTCACTTTAGTTTTTTGCAGCTAAATTTTTTATTTCACTAGCATATTGCAAGGTGTTTTTGCATATATAATTTTGTTACATAAGATCTATCATCAGATGTGGCATGAATCCTCACTAAAGGGTTTGAAGAAACAAATACTGTCCATTGGTAACCCTTCATTGTTATTCCATGTCTGATTTATTATTTTATCATTGGTTTTATGGACTAAAAAAAGACAATTTCCAGCCAGGTTTTGACCCTGGGGGGATTTGACCCATGTTCATTGGAAGTAGTTTCTATATTGTTGAAAACTCCATTTGACTTATAGATATGAAATTTTAGGCTATTTTGATTATAACGAAATAGTTTTCCTACCTTCCCCACCGCTAGATTTCTTGATATACTATATTTCTATACTTGTGGGTGGTAACTAAGACATCTTTAGCTTGCTATTTTTTCTGTTCTTTTATCATTTTGCAAGTATTAAAGTGTGGGACAACAATATTGCAAAGGTCCAAATCAAGGTATTCATCTCCCAATTGATAAGGGCATCTAACACTCAACTTTGTTCTTTTCCAATGGTCACTTTTTGTAGTTGAGTGTCATTTTAGTTTGTTGGTATGTATTTTTCTGTAGTTTTTTTTATCATTTCAAATCAATAAATCAAGAATTAACTCCTACCTTCCTCTTAGACATTTATAGTAGGCATTCGTCTCCTTAAGTGAAGATTTGTTTTTCTATGTTCAATTAAGGAAATCTCCAATAACTTTTAGTAGGAGTTGGCTTAAAGAGTGAGAATTTGTGTTGAGGTGACAGTGAGAATTTATCTTTCATGGTACCACCTTTATCACTTCCATAGGACCTTGATGAGACCACTAAATCAGGTGGTAACATGCATGATTTAGATTCTATCTATTTGTTAGTCCATGTTCCTTTATTAGGCTTTATGGTTATTTTATTCAGATCTTTAAAATTATAATTGATATAAATAGTTAAAACATGAAACTTGTTGAAAAAATATAAACCT
>JASDQU011249645.1:22707-36242 GCA_032191745.1 Picea mariana
GCAAATGGATATATAGTTATAAATCCCAAGTATCAACTTGTCCTTGACAATAAAATTTAAAGAACAAGCTAGGAAATTATTTTTATTTGTATTTTTATGAAGCGGAGAAAAATAGATTAATTGATTTTTTGTTTATGGATGGTTGTAGTAAGGTTTACCTTGGCCTTGAAATTATATGTAGGAGCATGATATTGCAATCACAATCCATTCTTTGTTTGTCATGAATTTTGGACTAATTAGTGGGCGTTATCCCTCGAGATGTTTCGAGATATTGTTGGAATGATGTCGAAGAACCCCAAAGGCCAAGACTCAAGATGGATTTTAAAGACAGATTTGCAATAAAATAATTGTGCAATATTTGGGAAGTTTCTCTCTCTCTCTCTCTCTCTCTTTCCCTTTTCAAACTATACGACCTTAAACAATCTCATCTCAGATGACAAATGATCTCAACTATTAGAGGCATATAGCTACGAGTGTTTCAAACAATCAAGGCTAAAAGGAGGATGAAACGATGGGTTAGAGGAAGAACAAAACACACATACAGGTCACTGTTAAGAATGAATCTTGTAGCCTATGGGAAATGAACAACGTGTTGAGCAATTAATAATTCAACAGATTTGACAAGTGTAAACAGATAAACAAGCACATGCTTCAAACAATTAACATCTGCATACTTTCAAATCCAAGGAGGTATCCTTTGCATATCATTTAAATGCACAAAGAATTGATAAGTAATGGTCATTCATTTACAAAAAATCATTTCTATATCAGGATTAAACATCACACAGTAACATTGAACACAAGGTATAATATGTTGTTTGAGCTTTTATAAATCATATTTGATACATGAAAAAAAAAATGGGAGGCGATTCTTTACCAGAACACATATAAAATAGAATGAGGAATTACAAACTGAAACTTAAATGCATGGGATGAATCTCTAGTTTCCTACTGCATTTACCAACTAATTGTGCTCAAGGTTTCTATGGTTGAATAACTATGATTACAAGAAACTCTTAAACTCCCCAAAGTGTCGAGCTTGAAGATGGGTGCATGTGTTATCGTTTATTCCTCTCACTCATGCCCTAAAATGCTTATTGAAACCACTTCCAACTTATTGAAACCATTTCCATCTTCTTTATTCTTGAGTGGTTTTTCTTTGGTAGAACGTAATTACTTTCACTTGTAGGAATTTTGTTATGTTGAGATCGTGGAACAACTGGAAATTTGCAGGATAAAACATCACTTCCATTTGGTCCCTTAGAGAACCTACAAATATTTTCTCTAATGGATAGGCAATAGAAATATAACTCTACAAATCGTGAGACTCAGCCACCGTCGAATCGAGTTCAACAAAAAATTGGAGTCGTCAATCTTTAAACACGAGACTTCACATCTTCAGAAGACAACCTTGACACTCAATGTATCGATGATCAAAGTATCAATGATTTGCATATAACTTTGATCAAACATAGATCGTCAATCTGCTCATTACCCCAACTTGAATCCTTTAAACTTGGTAGATGCCATTGTTGACATCACCCTAGACACGTGGTGACCTTATATGAGCACACATTAATGCTTATGTGGTAGAGAGAATGGTTTCACTTGGAAGCTGATGGTTGGCCTTGATGGTGCCCCACTTCGATACCAAGTTGTTGCCTCTCTATATTTCAGTGACGACACCATCGTCGTCGACTTTACTCTAGGTATCGGGGAAGTTCTCCCATGTGTTGTTGCTGACAATGTCCACCATGATCTACACCATTGGTATTTCACTAAAACCAAGAGATCCATTGACCTAGGCTCAACCAAAATAAATAAACGAGTAAGGCATGAACAATAATACACTGACGTCACCCTAGACATGTGGCGCCTTCTCACTGGTTGATCCAAGAGGATATTGGTGGCCACCCACCTATTCCAACTAGCTCCTCTTGTCATTTTTAAGTTCAACATGTTTTTATGTACTTCTTTGTAATTGTGAGATTTACACATCCAGGGTGGTGTGAATCCCTACACATCTTTGAGGTGGATACTTGTGGCCTCCTACCTAATCCAACTATCTTTTTTTGTATGTTTTCATGTAAGCAGATCTTGTTGTACTTCCATGGTCATTTTGAGGACCTAAAAAATTTTACTTTGTCTCACCACAGTCAAACTGTTGACAGAGTCAAAGTTTGATGGGGTAGTGCATAGTTCTCTAAAAGGCCTTTCCAATGGGCTATCACGTGCCTAAAATAGAGATCGTATGCAAAATTTATGATCCTAGGAAGTTAATGCACTAACTTACCCAATCAGGGCCAACATGACTTTTGGCATTTCATCTCCTAGGGTTACGTTTTTGAATGTATAAGGTTTTTTCATTCATGGTTATCACAAAAAGGCCTTCAGAGCCTCATTGTAATCATCTTCTTGCGAATGAGCTCAGTCTTCGCATCTCTTCTTAGAAATAAAAATGCCACCATTCTAGCGAGTCTTGTACTCTATATTTTTACAGTATCTTTACAATTCTTTCATTAATAGAAATCCAGTGTTGTTGTACTTCTCTATTTCTGACAATTTTCATGATTGTTTCATTGTAATATCCCTTCTCCATTTCATTCCAAAAATTAATCTAGATCAGTGGTATCAGAGCATACTGCTCTTGATCGTTTTTCAACGAATGTCCTTGATAAGATCTAAGTATAACCGGTTGGGTATCGATCTTATCTCTCTTGAGGAAAATCACTCTTGCACGCCTAAGAAACCCTTGGTGGTGGCATAAAAGAAAAATGAAGTAGAAAGATATTCTATTAACCTATTTCTTGAGAAATCTCTTGCGCGACGGAGGGAGAAAATGATGGAGAATTTTTCACAAATCCTTCAACACCTACCGATATCAACATACATATATTCATCAAGTGACCATTTGGAAGGAAGCTCTCCCTTTAGGGTACGAGTTAATTTTGGTATTCCCATATTTGAAGGTCATTTAGATGTAGATGCCCTAGAAAAATGGTTAAATCTATTAGAAGGTTATTTCTCTATTAAAAAAAATTTTGACAGGGAAAAGATCACCTTATCACTCCTCAAGGCTCTCCCCCATGTTAAACATTGGTGGGAAACTTACTGGGAGTAAAGTTCCACAAAGGAATCTGGAATATATGGGGTCGAGCCCACTTGGGATTGTTTTGTGGATGCAGTCAAAGAAAAGTACTATCCTATTGATAACTATGAAGATAAGTACATGATATGGGCCACACTACAACAAGAGAAGAGACATATAGTTCCAGAGTTAACAAATACTTTCTATACCTTCCGCACCAAGCTGGGTATCAAATACTCTAAGTGACATCTAGTTCTAAAATACCATGGGGCTCTGCATAGGTACATCCAAACTGAAATGGATTTCCTAAACATCTCATCATTGGGAGTTTCCTATCGATATACTATCAAAATCGAGAAAAAATTTAAGCACTAGAACAAATGGGAATTTAGGCCTTCAATTGTGCCACAACCAAAGCATGATAAAGACGACCCTAACCAACAACCTCTAGAAAACTAGTCCAAGACATAGGACAAAAATGGTAAATGAAATACGAATAATGACACTGGGAAGTGGTGTAACTTCCACAAAACCCCTTGGCACAAGACCAACCAATTTCGCTCAAAACAGTCATTGTGGTCGAGGGATCCAAACCCTGATTCTAAATCTGGTCCATAAAATATTGAAAACATACAGATCATCGACATAGACCCCACTGCTACTGTCACAACCACACAAATTCAACTAGAAGAATTAGTAGCTCCCAAAGAGGGGGAGCACCTCTTCCATTCATAGATGTGGGTGAAGGGGACCCTATTGCATTTCGTTGTTGATAACGACAGCCAAAAGAACCTGATATCATCTAAGGCCATCAAATAGTTGGGGTTGTCGACAATACCACACCTACAACCATACAACATCGGGTGGCTTCACCAGGGATGCGATCTCCGTGTCAGCCAACATTGTCACCTATCCTATGGCATCCAACCCTTCAAGGATGAGGTAGTGTGTGATGTTTCCCCTATTGATGTTTGTGATGTTTTTTTGGGCCAACCATATATGTGGATATGTCATGTTTTCTATGATCCTAGACCCCGAGGTGTCATTATTACTCTGGGAGGTAATCTCTATAGGATATCAGAGGTATTTCTGACTACTGATCCACCAAAAAAATGCCGCAAGGTAATCTCTCATAGTGAAAAATTCATCATCTTCACAGTCCGTTCAAAGGATGCACATAAGACCACTATAACCACTGTAGCCTCAATACCTTCTATCCAAAAAAAAAATTTAATATTTCTTCACCTAGAATGGTGCCTACACAATGCCCCATGAAACCCAGAGACAACAAATTAGTGGAGCATATTCAACCCTGCTAGCAACAGGCCAGTGACAGTCTTCCATAGACCAAGCATCACAAATTCTCCAACAAAGCATGCAACTCACCATGATCCAGATTTAGAAAATGCATTCCCCTTTTCCCTGGGCACTCAACACAATGAAGACCATCCCTTTCTAAGGGGGGAGAATTGATCCAGGTGGATATTGGTGGCCACCCACCTATTCCAACTGGCTCCTCTTGTCAATTTTCAATTCAACACGTTCCTCTGTACTTCTTTGTAATTGTGAGATTTACACTTTCGAGGTTGTGTGAAGCCCTACACATCTTCCAGGTGGATACTAGTGGCCTCCCACCTAATCCAACTAGTTTATTTTGTATGTTTTCATGTTAACACATCTTGTTGTACTTCTAGGGCTGTTTTGAGGCCCTAAACAATGTTATTTTGACTCACCATAGTCAAACTATAGACGCATTCAAAGTTTGATGATGTAATGCTTAGTTGTATATAATACCTTTCCAACGGGCTATCACCCACCTAAAACGGAGATCGTATGCAAATGTTATGACCCTAGAAAGTTAATATACTAACTTACCCAAACGAGGCCCACCTGAATTTTGTTGTCTTATCTCCTAGTGTTAGGTTTTTGGATGTCTAAGGTTTTGGCATTCATGGTTATCATGAAAATTCCTTTAGAGCCTCATTTTAATCATATTCTTGCGAATGAGCGTAGTTGTCACGTCTCTTCTCAGAGATAAACATGCCACCATTCTAGCGAGTCTTGCACTCTATATTTTTACAGTCTCTTTACAATTCTTTCATTAATAGAAATCATGTATTGTTGCATTTCTCTGTTTCTGACAATTTTCATGAGTGTTTCATTCTAATATCTCTGCTTCATTTCATTCTAAAAATTAATCTAGATCACTGGTCCACATTGTCACTGATGTGGAAGATAGGTAGGACATGTGTCACCTGGTTTCAATATATTAACCTGTGCATCCAATGGGTTCCACATATCCACATGGAAGTTTTTGGTTGGCTGTGACAATGCTCTATTGGTAGGACATGGTTGATGGTGTGATGACATTTGGGTCATCCATTGGAGGTGCATTGAATTAGATATGGACTGTTGATCGCAGGTGCCCCATTTGGAGTGATGAAGGATCATGTTCAAACAAGACTCCGATAAGAGAACTCCAAAGAGTCGCTAAAACCAAATATGGACTATCCATCGAAGATCTGAGGATAACAAAGAGTCATTGATCTAGCTATAATTGAGTGCAAAAATCAACTAAGGAACAAACATTATTAGGTTGATGCCAGCCTAGACAAGCGGTGGCTTTCTATTGGCCAGCAACAATGCTAACATGGAAGCTAGGCATGACATGTGTCACCCAGATTTAAGATAATTACCTATGTATATGGAGCGTTTCATGTGTCCACATGGAAATCTATGATTGACCCTGACAGTGCTCTACTGGTAGGCCACATGTAATGTTGAGTTGGCGCACTAAGGTTATGGATCGAATCTAGGTAGTTGATCTATCAGGATATGGTTGATGGCGTGATGGAATGTGGATCATCTATCGGAGGTGCACCATCAGAGTGCTTGAGGATTGGATCCAAATGCGAATTCGACGAAGGGACAATCTTAACCATTAATTTTAAGGCGATACTACAAGGAAAATACCTTTTAGGGGAGGTTATAACAAAAGTTTTTAATGCTAGACAATTGGAAAAAATTAGCAAAAAAAATCCGCTGCAACATCTGTTATGGATAGCAGATGTTTTTGTTGATACTATAACGAAAGTTTATTATAACTAAAAAAATCTAGGTGGTTGGAGTGTTAGTAGATGTTTACAAACCGATGCATTTTTAAAAGGCACAATCATTTATGTGTACATACATCTACAACACCGTTGCGGTTAACTTAACGTTAAGCACCAGGGCAGTAAAATAGTTAAGCACCAGGGCATTTGTCTTATAAGCATCGAGGCTTTAACAAAAAAAATCATCAGGAGAGTTAAAAATAATCAAGTACTGGAGATTTCTTCATAGAATGCATTGGTTCATTATTAGTAAGAAGTCACCGATGTTTTATAAAATAATATGCATCGGTGTGTTACAAGGAAAAAAACCCCGGTGCATTACAAATTGAAATCATCGGCGTGTTTCTGTAACAAACAATCCCTGATGCTTATCAATAACACAATAGCATAGATGCGTACCAATAACACATACACATTGGTGCTCTGTACAAGATTAATGCACCGGTGGCCATTTTTTTAATATAATTTTGTGGTATTAAATTAATATTGAAACCAATGCTAATTGATTTCATAAAAGAACTGGTGCGAATTTCACATAAAATGCACTGATGAGTTTTAATATTAAACACGTCAATTATATTAATAGTTAAAATACACAGAGAAACATCGACTTGTGATAGTACAATTATTGTTATTTTTTAATTCATTTATTTATCAAAAAAATTACATATATCTTATATTTTGATTAGTGAATTTGGATATAATGTTTGGATTAATTTTTTATATCATCAGATTTTGCATCTCTTCATTATAATATTTAGTCATCCATATATTCAATCAACTATGTAACAGTTCATAGTGACATTGAACAACACAATAGAATAAATTAAAACATATTTTATTATATTAATAAGAGGGTTTTTGTCATACAAAATGGGACACTTATCGGTAATCCCTTGTCTTTCAATTAGGACACTATGTCCATTATATTAAATAAAAATGTCTCATTGACAATTATTTCAAAAAACTACAATTGCAGCTTGCATTGATATCCAAATATATTGGTCATCATTATTCAATGGAGTTGTTGTTAGTGTTGGAGCTACTTCCATGACTTGGGTTATTTTGTTGAATGTTTGGTTGATTGTCTCGATTGATTTATTCTTCTTGAACATGCATCTACAAACATAAAAATAAACTGTCACGAGTCTATCTACATTGGTGATAATAATGAAAATTGAAATAAATAATATACATGAATGTAAATTGAAAAGTGACATACCTCCAAAGCAAGAAGTGACTCATGAATCATACACATATTTTCAAAATCAAATCTCATGCCTTGTTTCAAGAATTCTTCTATTGCCTCAGTTCCATACTTTGTTTCCTGGAAGTTTTATACCCCATAATAAATCATAGATTTAATATAAATAAATATTTTATTTTCATTAATTATAAAATCATGGATGTAAAACAACATAGATTATACTTACAAACTCAACAATTAATTTTTGATATGCCACCAACATATACTCACAACCCTTAATTAACTCAATGTCAATCAATTTTTCTAATGACTCTTCTTTGTATGTTAGCGCTTGTTTGAAGACATTCAAGGATGGGTGTTGTAAAACAACTTAAAATATACAAAAAAAAACGTAAGTTGTTATAAGGAAATAACAATTACTCACAAACCTTGCTATCAACCCTTTTCTTCCTTTTCATCCAATTTTATGTACATAATGAGTTCCATTTTCTTTTATTTTCTATAATAGAATATTTGAAAATTAGTATTTAATGTGTAATTAAGTATTTGTACCTAATAAAAAAATTCAATGATTACATACATTTGAATCACATTGTTGTTGAGATAGTTCCTCCTGCGATACAATTATGTCTAATTCTTTGACCATCTCCTTGTACACGATTTTGAACATTCCTACTGACATATTTCAGATATCAGCTTACTGGCATATTTTGGATATCAACTCATTAGTCCTCTCGGATTTTCATAATTTTCCTAAAAAAGAACATGACAATAAAGTATTTTTATATTGATATATGAAAATTAAATATAAAAAAATTGATATATCAATAAATGAATACTTGTAAAAACAATAATAAAATTACACACCGATGAGAAGAAAAAATTAAAAAATTTAAAAACTTATGTGACAACATTTTTTGTGTTGTTTAGATGAGAACATCGGTGATATATTTTTTTTATGCACCATATTTTTTTATTTTATTTTTTAAACTCACTTAATCAATGCATTTCTTATACAGAAACTCACGGGTGTGTTTCTGTCAAAAAGGCGCACCGGAAAAATGGAAAACATTTAAAAAAAGCGTCAGAGTAGAAACCGTTTAAAAAAAAAAAAAAAAACAAGGAAGAGGGCTGACTATGTTTGGGATATGATCCAATAAGTGGTCCCTTTGCATCACATTCCAAACAATTATATATAGAAAAAAAATTCCATTAGATTTGAAATGTACCTAAAATGAAAATCCCTAATTCTGAAGTGATAGGAGTTAAACCATAGGATAAATTTTTCATTCAAGTAAGCACAAATAAATAAGGGTTTAAGGTAAGTATGAATTTTTTTATTTTTTATTTTTTATGAATGTAGAGTTTTGAGTGAATCACCATACCCTTGAAATCCTGATTTTCTGAATATTTTTTTTGTTCCAGAGTATTCTTCTGCTCCACAGTGCTCCCCGGTATGTCTCTCTTCCAAATATGTTTCTTGTAAATTTTTGCAAAATAATGAAATTATTGAATACCTTCTTAATATTTTTATTTTTTATGAAAAGGGTTTAGAGTGAATCACGATACCCTTCAAATTATCATATTCTGAATAATATTGTGGTTCCAAAGTATTTTTCTCCTCCACATTGTCTTTCTGTATGTCTCTTACAAGTCTCTCCCCTACAAAATTTTGCAAAATAATGAAACAATGGATAGCTTTTAGTATTTAAATGACTTATGAAATTCAATTCCCGCTCTTTTTTAATTGTTTAAAAAAAATGTTCTTTTTTTTTTTACCTTTTCGGCATGACGATGCATTTATGTATGTCGCATCGGTGAGGAAATTTATATTATGTATCGGTGCATCCATATTATTTGATTCACCGGAGACATATAATTGTTTTTTATTAACAAAATCTACAAACACGGTGTGGTTGATTTTTCAATGCACTGGTGATTATTGTTAATATCTGCACCCGTTCCTTTGTGTTTTATAAGTGCACCAACATGCATTTAAAGTTATTTGAACTTTTATTTGCACATAAAATAGTATATTCATCTCAAATTATATTTCATGATGAATTCACATGACTTGCAATACTTCAATATACATTTTACGTTTTATGTCGCCTTATTCTTAAAAAATGGTTTCAAAACTATATTCAAACTCATATTATGGTATGGTCCTCGATATTTGTTTTAGATATGTATAGGAAAATTTATTGCTCATTTTGTTGAAATGCAGGGAACAAATCTTATTAAATGATCAAATGGTCATTTCTTCAAATTCCATCCCATTCTATATTGTTCAAAGTCCATCTCAAAGTTCTCCCTTTCCATTTCCAGTAAGTTTAACTTATTTTATTTATGTTTCAATTATCTCATTGAAATTTTATTTATCCATGTAAACCTGAATAAAAATGTATCCAAATTTGCAGGATTCTAATTCAGAGTCGAGTACAGATGAAGAAAATATTCCAATACCGATTCAAAAGTGTCAAAAGGTCTTATCAAGAGAAACATACTGCAAGCAATTGGTAGATGAAAATTGACAACCACTTGACACTGCTAATTGTGACATTCCATTTTCCAACCGCAATACTTCTTGGTCGACGATGGTAATAATTTTTTGGTATAATGTAATTTGAACAAAAAAATTATTGCATTGTGCTTACTAATATCATTGATGTACTAATGTTCAATATTTTTGAAATTAGTATTCTTCTGATAATGAGAAATATAACTACAATAAATTTTGTTCCACCCAACAACAATGTCACCCGAGAGAACGGTGCAATGAGAGAACAACTGAAAGAGGAAGCATACCAAGAATGGTTAAATCAACCACCTATTCAATTCTCACTATGTCTAGATTCACCAATTAGGAATGACTACAACAATGCTAGTAGTTCTTCAGAAGTTGGCAATGGATACAATCAAAAAGAGGTTGGTATGGATGATTACTTACAAGACACAAATGCCATGGAGACAATGTTTTTAGATGCATTCTAGAACGATGAGCTTAGGGATGATGCTCATATCAATGATACCATTTTCGAAATCCTAAAATCCGCTTCCACCACCCCTCTCTTTGGACCTAGTACTTGGTCAAAGCATACCTAGCTTGGGACAACAATGTTACTTTACAACATGAAATAAACGTTTGGCATGTCAAACTCATGTTTCTTGGAAATATTGAGGTAATTGACCACCAAGTGCCATATATTAATTTTGCAAAATCTTGTCACCGTAAAATCAACATTAGAAATGGTTTTTTTTATAAACATTAAATGACCTTGTACATTAATTATATTTCCCACTGACTGCGGGATATTCAAAGATAGGGTTCTTCCTAGTAGTTGTGAAGAGGTAGATAAGTTGTTGAAAATGTTGGGTTTTGAGTATATATCATATTATGCACATCTAAATGATTCTATTCTATATAGAGGATAATATGCAGACAAAGAGATATGTCTGAAATGTGGGCATGATAGGTACCATAAATCGAATAAAAATGGTAAATTGCATGGTCTTCCTCATAAGATATTGAGGAACATGCCTATAATCCCAAGGATTCAAAGGCTCTTTCGTTGCAAAGAATTAGCTATGTTTCATGGATGGCATGCCTAAAAAAAGGCGAGTCAGGAGTTATGTGAATCCCAATAGATTCAATAGCCATGAAGAATATATATAATAAATGTCCATAAAAATTCAAGGACAAAGTACGAAGCCTACGACTCAACATAACACTGGATAGCATGATCCCATATTCCCTCCAATGCACCAACTATTTTTTTTGGCCTGTAGTAGTGATCAATAAAAATATCGTCCCATGATTTTCCATGAAAAATGAAAATATTATGTTGGATCTTACAGTCCCTAGTAGAAGACAAGTCAAGAATATGGATATCTAACTACAACCATTCGTAGATGAATTGAAGGAATTATGGGAAAGGATACATGTATATGATGTATCAATACCCATAAGAATAGAAGAGATTTTTATGTTGTATGGCATATATGCTTACACCACACATGATTATTCATGCTTAGGTGTTTTCTATGGTAATTAACATGTTTATTAATTTGTTTATATACGTAACAATATTTATTTGTATATTTTATTCGTTGTGATTGACATTCTATTATTAAACGCTAACTTGTTATGGATACAATAATTTCGCAGGTCTTATAACTAAAGGGTATCATGGATGTAAATGTTGTGGACCTTCTCTGAAGGCTAGGTAGTCCAACCACCTACGAAAGACAATGTACAACTTCTCGAGGGTATTCCTCCCAAAAGAACACTCTTATAGAAGAAAAACATCTACTTTCAATGGTAAACCAAAGAGAACCCAAATGCCTGCAATAATGACACTAGCAGAATGGCTTAGAGCATATCAGAGAGAGAAGGAGAAGGATATTACATAAATGTTTGATTCAAATAGGGATCCTATGTTCGATGATCCATAATTCTTTGACACCTATGTTGAGAAATTTCCCATTGGAATGAAAATGAAATATATCTTTTATGAGCTACTCTATTGGGAGAATCTTAAGATTTCCCACTTACTAGATCCCATGCATATATTTAAAAATGTTTCATCTTATTTATGGAGGCACATATCATCAAAAGAAAGTGACACATTGGTTGTGAGGAGAGATCTTATTTCTTAAAAAACTAAAAATAAATATTGGTGTTGAGTATGAGTATTGACACTTCTATTACCCTATATTATCTATGTCTGAGTCAATTTTACCTATGATATGTGTATCTAATTGACTGTTTCATCCATAAATGTAATTAATGACCTTGATCATGTGCATAGAGAGGTAACTTATGATTAAGGCATGATTTTTTTAGTTTTCTTGAGTTAATTAGATTCAACCACTTGTCTACAACATCTGCGTCTATTTGACCTTCAAATATAGGAATATTGAAGTTTATTTGTACCTTGAAAGGGGCGGTGCCTTCGCTCAAAGAAGATGCGTCACCTATTGGTAGTCTCCAAAGGATTTGCATGAAATTATCCATCATCTCCTTCCTCTGTTGCTTCAGGGATTCCTCAATCAATAGTTTGAAAGGATCTCCTATCCTGTCATCTTTCTTTTCTCCTTCCATGAGAGGTCACTTGGATGTGCGAGAGATCTTTGTACTCCGACCTTGTTGGGGACATGCATTAAGACGACAAGGAGCAGACCACTTTGATACCACTAATCCAGATTCTATGAGCAGAATGAAATGACTACAGATTATTACCAAATGCTTAACAAAAAATAACAGAGATACAATAATACTGGTTTTCAATTCAATAAGGAAATAAGATGAAAGTGTAAAATGCAGCGGAAAACAAGATTGCTAGAATGGTGGCGGTTTATCTATAAGAAGAGATGTGACAACTATGCTCATTCACAAGAAGATGATTACAATGAGGATCTCAAGGCCTTTTTACAATAAACAGGAGTTTCAAAAAACCTAAACATCCAAAAGCCTAACCCTAGGAGATTAAGCACCAAAAGTCATGTGGGCGCTATTTGGGTAAGTCAGTACATCAACTTCCCGGGGTCGTAACGTTTGCATATGATCTCCATTTTAGGCGTATGATAGCCCACTGGAAAGATCTATCCGAGGACTACAACAATTGCACAAAATTTTAGGATGAAATTTTTCAACTGCAACATACCCAAAAAAATGTCGTTTAGGGCCTCAAAATGGCTCCGGAAGTTCAGGACCCAAAAAACTGCTAAAAATAGTAAATTATCAAAATTGCTAGAAAGTTGTTTTGAGCCAGTTGGGAAAGGTACTGATCCAGATTTTATGAGAAGAACAAAATGACTACAGATTATTACCAAATGCTTAACACGGAATAACAGAGATACAATAAAATTGGTTTTCTATTCAATAAGGAAATAAGCTGAAACTGTAAAATGCAGCGGAAAACAAGCTTGCTAGAATGGTGGCAGCTTATCTCTAAGAAGAGATGTGACAGCTGCGCTAATTCACAAGAATATGATTACAATGAGGCTCTCAAGGCCTTTTTACAATAAACAGGATTTTCAAAAACCCTAAACATCCAAAAACCTAACCATAGGAGATGAAGCACCAAAAGTCATGTGGGCCCTGTTTGGGTAAGTCAGTACATCA
>JASDQU011249648.1:0-12796 GCA_032191745.1 Picea mariana
TGTTGTCAGGGTAGGCGGCTGAAAATTGACAATCTGAGACTTCGGCGATATAGAAATTGACAATCGGAATTGCAGACTATTTGAATTTGAAGGCCGTCATGTCCAAAAAAGTTAACATTGTCGAAACAGTTTACTTTACGTGTGTTTTACATACCCTAGTGGACAAAAAAGACAACAAAAAAAAAATAGTGAGCATTTTTTGGATCGCGGGTTCTTGGGATGGCGGGCTCTAGGTTTGGTCCCTATTGTTCCATGTCCTACAAATAGCACAGACAGTTTTGCGATATACAAAATGAAAATCGATCTTGCTTGTGCACTATTTGAATTTCAAGGGCTCTAGGTTCAGTCCATGTTGTTCCATGTCCTACAAATAGCATGGACAGTTCCGCGATATACAAAATGAAAATTGGGCTTGTGCACTATTTGAATTTCAAGGGCTCCTGAAAAACGACTATCATTCTCGAATTAATTTTATTTGCGTACGTTTTACATATGCTCGTGAACAAAAATAGAACAATAGTAGTAACGTATGTTACATAGGGCTCCATCCCCACTACCTTCTGCGCTTCCCAATACACATTAAATATGCTTTGAAAAGTTAGAACCGAGTAGTCAGATTCGAAAAGATGGGCTTTAATAACTGGAAATATCGAGGACATCTCCAATTAAAATGAATAGATAGGAAAATATTATGGGATCTGGTAATTTGTTTTTGCCTACATTTTAAATTTGCAAAATTTTTATTTTTATTTTTTTTTCCTTCTGTAGTTTTAGTTTTGTTCAAAGCTTCAACATAGTTCACGAACGTGTCGGCGAAAGAGACCTTCATGTCATGTCCCTCTTTAATATTGTGTATTTCGAAATGATGGGCTTTAATAAGTGGAGGACATCTTCCATTAAAATGAATAGACAGGTGAATATTATGGGATCTGGTAATTTCTTTTTGCCTGCATTTTGAATTTGCGAAATACTTTTTATTTTATTTTTTGATTGTGCAGTCTTAGTTTTCTTAAAAGCTTCGATAAAGTTCACAAACATGTCAGCCACAGAGGCCTTGACGTCATGTCCCTCTTTAATATTATGCATATCTTAGATGTCAAATTTCAGAATCTACTCGAATATGGGAATTTTAATACGTGATGGTGATCACTACTGAGCATACATATTCAAAAAGATTGGCATTAATAAGTGAAAATATCGAGAACATCTGTCATTAAAACGAATCAACACAAAATCTATGGTAGACCATCCAACCTTGCTTTTAAATACTTATTGCCATTGCTCTCTATGATCAAAGAGTTGCGCTTTAGGGTGCCTTCGTTCTAATATTCCTGGTCATGCAGATGTAAGACAACTTAGAGATGCGATGGACGAGCAGATGAAAGAATAGAGCCTGGTTTTATGTGACGTGAGCTTTGAGTAAAAATAAAAATCTATTATACAAAGAGAAACTCAGAGAGGACAAAAAAAATAGAACAAGTATGTTCTGGTTGGTGTTCTCCCTGTGTTCAATGATTTGGTTCGTTGAAATTGTTGGCTGGAGATTTGTTGGTTGAAATTCTTTGTTTTATTGCTGGGAATTGTAATGGATTTTGAGGTCGAGTGCAAAATAGTTCTTCATTTAAGTATATAGATTCTTCCAACAACACAGATTTGGCAAGTGTATCGAGTTGTACAGATTGCACAAGTATTTGTCTACCTCGGAGGCGGGTAGCAGAAACTATATGGGTGGATAAAATGACATATTATCACTGCAAAAGTTTTATTTCATAATATGGTGACCTGCATGCGGGTCTGGTAGCCAACTTGACAAAAAGCTATGTTCTTTGTGAAAGTTTGTTTAGTTTCCTCTGGATGTAGTAGCAGACTCTACATATTTGGCGTCACCTCTGAACATTCCAGACCTTTCTGTGGGCCGCCATATCTCCATATCTATGAAGAAAGATATATTTTGATGCCATCTGCAATATTTGATGCACTTGCCACACCTGTTCTGGTGCATTCTACAACATTTGATGCACATGCCACACCTCTACTGCCCAAAGAAGTTATGTACCTTAATAGAGTTGCTTTTTTCATTTGGGTTGGATGTTCCTTCCAATTTACTGTAATAAATCAAAGAAGTTCCACATACAAATCCTCAAGCAAGCTTCTCAACCAAACAGATGATCGAATATAGGAAGAATACCAGTCACTACGTACTTGAATTATTTTCCTCTACTTTAGTTGTTGTGACATAGAACAACTCCTTCCACTTTGAAATCGGCCTGAATGGCATTTGTAAGTTGTCTCGGATGTCAAGGGTCAGGAACATTGCAAGAAAAGCACCTTAAACCCCAACTTTTCTACAACAGAGGGAAATTAATACTTGACAAAGAATGGAATGTTGAATAAACAGGCATTACAAGCAGGCCATATCTGGAAGAGAGAAGATATTCAAAAAAGTGGGATAGATGTACTTGGAAGCACTGATTAAGTACAAAACTGTGAAGAAGCTTCATCAATGTACATATTTTAAATTGGGTTTTTGGTATTAAACAACTATGTCAATTGTTTGGTCATATGCATCTTCCAGCCTAAGAACTTCCGTAATCTGCAATTTATGCTGTAATTAGTTAAAAGTCACACCAAATTTTGATTGCATTTAATTTAATTTAGATATTGATGTTTATGGAGATCCGGTGTTTGTTGATATCATTGCAACGAATACAAGATGAATAGATGATACGGAGTTTATGTCGTTGAGACCATAATGCAAATTCATGTTTCTTGTTGTGCTATGTACATGTTGCAGTCAAAATTTTTGAGGTTCCAACGAAATTTGCAAGCCAAGAAGCATCTTGCAGATTGGGAGATCACTTGCATTTGAAACAACCAATCCATTAATATACATTGCTATGAATACTATTCAGACAAATATGAAAACTTTGTTCATTGATAGATGATAGTATGAAAAATATTGAAATAGATATCATAACTTTGTCTTGGCCAATACTTGCCCAGTTATATGGGCACTAGGCCCCGGGTTCGCGGTACCCAGCACCTATGTCCCCTATTTCGTCATATACATGTTGCAGCGAAACAACGTCAGTGATTTGTTCCTTTCCATACTTGGCCAATTGTATGCCTGCCGCTGCGGGGCCGACGCTTGCGAACCCAGCTACCTATCGTTCCGCAATATACATCTTGCATTGAAAAGATCTGTGATCTACAATTTCACCGTGGGTTCCTAGTACACATTGACTTCGTTCAAAGTATCTTTTGTTGCTTTCGATCCCTAGAAACTTCGCATCCTCCATGATATACATCAACAATGCTCTTACTAGTGACAAGTGGATAAAGTGGTATGAAAGATACCTCCGTCATCTGCAATTCATGCTTTAACATCTTCATCTATATCCTCGCATGACGGATCCAACCAAGCATTGTTCCTTTCCATACTTAGCCAATTTTATGCCCGCCGCTACCGGGCCGACACTTGCGAACCCTAATGTTCTTCTACGAGATACTTAGCGCTGCGGAGTCGGCACTTGCGAACCCAGTTGCTTATCATTCCGCAATATACATCTTTCACTAAAAAGATCCGTGATCTACAATTTCACTGTGGGTTCCTCGTACTCATTGACTTCGTTCAAAGTATCTGTTGCTTTCCATCCCTAGAAACTTCGCATCCTTCCTGATATACATCAACAATTCTCTTACTAGTGACAAGTGGAGAAAGTGGTATGAAAGATACCTCCATCATCTGCAATTCATGCTTTAACATCTTCATCTATATCCTCGCATGACGGATCCGACCGAGTGTTGTTCCTTTCCATACTTAGCCAATTCTATTCCCACCGCTGCGGGGTCGATGCTTGCGAACTCTGATGTTCTTCTGTGAGATACTTAGTTCTTTTTCCCTTCTCTTGTTCCTGTATATTATCTACAATTCCACTGCCAACACCTCCATCCTTTTTCCCTTATTTTCTTCCCATGTATTATGGGACTATAAAATATGGACATGATATTCTATAAAGCACGCACAAATTCCGCATTCCATACCTTGCGACATTTTCGATCGCGGGTTCTCGGGCGCGCAGGCGAACTCAAAAATGGGGCTCCATTGTTCCGTAGCCTACAAATAGCACCCAGAATTCCACGATATACAAATTGACAAGCGAATTTGCGGACTGGTTGAATCCACATTGCACTTCTATTGTTTTGTGTCCTCCAAACAACACTCTCAGTTCCGCGACATAGAAATTGACACACGGAATGCAGAAATGGCGGAGTGAAGATTGCCATTGTTTACAGATGCCAATCCCTGTGAAGTATCTAACAATATCTAAAAATTTATTTAGAATACTAAATTAGCACTTATTAGTGACAACTGGACACAGAGGTACGAAACTGTTGGAATTGTAGTCTCTGCAATATACAAATTGACTATCGGACATCGTCCGCTCTTCCATCTTACAGATTATGCATTCAAATGTTCAGAGCAATACAATTAGAAGGTTCAGGCCTCGCCTCCTTTGTGGATACCTTCTCAACTTGTTTTGGATCCTCCTTTTGGCCAGTTCACGAAATATGAAGCTCCAGTGTTGGCGGGTTGGCATATCTTTATTTCCATCTATACAATTAGACGACAAATCCGACCGATCGTTGTTGCTTTCGATACTTGGCCAATTTTATGTCCATAGTTGTCGTGTTGGGACCAATTTTAGTTCCATCTATATTCTTGCATGGAGAATTGAACCGACAGTTGTTCCTTTTCATACCTACCGACATTTCTGATCACGGGTTCTCGGGCGGGCGGGCTCAAAATTGGCCCTCCATTGTTGCCTGTGTTACAAATAGCACCCAAAATTATTCGATATACAAATTGAGAAGCGGAGTTGCAGACTGGCTGACTCGACATTGCACTTCTATTGTTTTGTTTCCTCCAAATAGTCCTTAAAGTTTCGCGATATACAAATTCACACACGGAATGCAAGGCTGGCGGGGTGGAAATTGCCATTGTTTACGGATACTAATCCCTATGAAGTATTTAACAGAATCTAAAATATTATTTTCAATACTAAATTGCCTCTTAATACTGACAACTGGACACAGGTGCGGGTCCAACATCATCCGCTCTTCCGACATCATCCGCTCTTCCGTGTTACAAATTATGCATTCAAATTATTTACTGCAGTCCTCCGCAATATACAAATTGACTACCGGGTTCACATCTTGTATTGAAAATTTCCCTGATCTACAATTCCACTGCCAACTCCTTTCTCCTTTTTCCCTTTTCTTCTTCCCCTGTATTATGGCTCTCATTATCTCCATGCATATAATCACACCTTAGGCAATTTTATGTCCACGGTTGTTGGGTTGGCAATCTACAATTCTATCGCGTGCTTCTTGAACTTGCAAGCTTCACTATACCACAGTTGACAAATGTGCTTCCTAATATACATTTGCTATGCTCTTACTAATTACTCTTACAAGTGACAGTTGCACACAACAATACGAAACAGTTCGCATCCAGCCATTCGCAACATAGAAATTGACTACCGGGTTCCGACATCGTCTCCTCTTCCGTGTTACAAATTGTGCATTCAAATGTTCTAAATAATACAATTTGACCATCTGAACCTCTGACCCTATTTTGGATCCTCCTGTTCACGGATTCATGAAATCTCAAATTCTTAGTCAGAGTTTCAGGTTAGCACATTCAAAGTCTGTTGCTTCTTCTTTCTTGATATGCATATTGCACTCAAAATTTTCGTGATTTACATTTCCACCGCGGACTTGTTGGTCCTTTTTCCCTTTTCTTCTTCCCTTGTATTATCGCTTTGTGGTTATATACATAGTCACCTTTCGATAAACACGGGTTCCAGTGTTGGTAGGTTGAGATATCTTTATCTCCATCTATATAATCACACGACTCCTCCGACCGACCGCTATTGCTCTCCATACTTATCCAATTTTATCACCACGGTTGGCAAGTTATGCGTATTGCAATCAAAAGGTTCTGATACATACAATTTGACCCTGGCGCCCTCACCTTCAACAGTTGTACCTTGCAACCCTATTTTGTAGCGGTTTTTTCCCCTGCCCGCGACCTACGTACTTTCTTGCTATGCAATTAGAAACCTTTGATGCTAATAGGTCACCATGCAGGAACCATCAACATTGTCATTAATGGGCAAAAAAATCGAGGAGATATCCCATTATTACGCATTAAACCAAGATGTGCTGAAACTTATTTTGTCCCTTCCGATTGTTCATCTTCAACACGTGTCGTCGTGTTGGGCCACTCAAGAAATCTACAATGCCTAATCGCTCATTGCAATATCCACCATGTTCTCATTTCTATATATGCAATTAGTAGTGTTTAATGTTAACAACGCATCATGCAACAGCCGTCCAGATTGCCATTAATCAACGAAAGTCTTGAGGACATCTCCCATTCACACGCTTTTGACCAAAATTTGCACAGGGTTATATTAGCCCTTCCAACCTTTCATTTCATTCATCGTCTGGAACAAATAAATGTATTTGTAGACCTATGGTAGCGGGTCGACAACAGTTTTGTGGAGATACAGTAAATATGTTCATAGAAGAGCACCAAAGGTTCCAGTGGCCCAGGGCATACTTTTACTATTCATCTTGTTCCGCCCAGAACGAAGTGATTTGGACCTCTGAAATCGCTCGTGCAAGCTGCGTCCCTAAGGTTTTTGACTGTAAGGAGGTGGTCTCTTCGTGCGTCAAAAAGTATATTCCAAGCCAAACAAGTATTCCACTGTGCGACCATTCTCATGTTTCTTTGTCACCTCAGCTCTTCCGTGAGATGTTGAAGTTGTTGAAACCAACATTAACGTTCAGAGGACAAGACTACAAGAAGTTTCTAGAAAAACATCATAACAGGTTGGACATCTTAGTTGACTTCCTCGAATACCCAACAACAGTTCCTGAAGATATCACAAGGCTGCAAGTAAGCTCCTTTAGAAATCCATTCAGGAAAATTGCTTGGTTGTTTGCAAGAATAACGGGACAGGCATCCACAGCAAGCATTTCCCATATAATTATTTATATTTTGTATTTCACGGTCAAGGAACAATACATTTTTTATTGGGGAAGGCTAATCTCCATTGAACTTTGTTCCCAGTTGTCACGATTCAAAGAATCAAATAAATTTTATATGTCATCCTACTTGATTTTCGCAATTGTGTATTGTTGCTCGATTCCAAAACTTTCTCTTTCCAATAAAATAAACTGTGGATTCGACCCAGTAACATTCTGGCACGATGCCATGTGGAGACACAAGGCCTCCCATTGTTTTTATGAAGTTTTTAATGGCTTTGTCTCAATTTTCAAAGATTTATTGTTAGGCAAGGATGCTTCGCGGATGTTTGGCCATGCAAGCAAGTTTTTGAACAAGAAGGGCACACTTGAGCAAAAGGAAAATCACAGTCTCCTCATGGTATTTGGCTCTAAGGAAAATCTTGCCTTCATTCCATGCCACATCACGGACAAGATGTTTGTTGCGAAAATAGCAAGGCAATACAACCACTGGTTGCATTTTTTCCATGACAAGAAAAAAAAACAGTTCATTCCTCTGCCCTGGAAAGTCGGAGACTTCATGTGCAGAAACATCAACAAAACTGACTAGTTTGCCGCCCATTTCAAGAAATTGAACCTAACGTACACTAAAAGGATAAAAGGCTTGGACCCCAATGGCATTTTTGGAGAACATTTACTGGGTGTTGGGTTTAACACCTCTTTTATCCATAGACACCTGACCCAAGATAGGGACAGTGTTGACAACAATCATGCTTCTGCCAATTGTGACGCAGAGACATTTCAAAGCGCAATTGAATTGTACAGACAACATGGTAAAGTATCCGGTGAGAAGAGTACCTAGCCCCCCGCCAGCACTCCGAAGAGCATGACACCACGGAGCGTCGCTTCAACGGTCCATCCCAGTAAGAAAGCAACCCAGAAATCTTTGAACAAAGGAGGAGATAAGAACCCTCCTCACATAAATATTGATAGTTCTCACAAAGTTCCACTGGCGAAGAAGAAAAAAAACAATGCAGGGCATGCAGAGGAACCTGAAATTGACAGTGGAAAACTGCAAATTGAAATTGAAGCTGAGCAGATGCAAAAAATTGAGTCATCCGCAGTGGACATATCTGACACCAAAATTTTTGACATAGAAGAATCCTTCGTAATCCAGAGCGCTATTTTTGACAGCCAATCTAAAAGTATGGTCATCGAAAAGAGAGATGTAACAAACAGGAAAGGAAAATCTCAAACAGAGATTGACTTTAGCCAAATGACCACATCCAAAATCTGCTCGTTTCACCAAGTAACCAGTGACGCTCTTCACGATTCCATTGGAGGAATGGAAACGGATTATGCCAATCTGAAACACTACCTCAACGAATTTGAACAAGCTTTCATTGCAACACTAGAATTTGCCAGCTTCCTTTGGCAAAAATCGTGCCTTATACCACTACAGTGAAGATGAAAGTATCCTCTACCCTCCTTGCATGCTCCAGAGCCCTTATAGAGAACAACATCAACAAAAGAATGCAGCTAGTTACTGAAGCCTAGGAAACATCGCAAAATTTAGTTTCCTTCGGAAAGAAGGCCAATGATTTGCTTGAACATTTGGAGGTGAATTTAAAAAATGAACAACTTTTATGTCATCGGGTGCTGGACCCTTTTTCCAACTATGCCCTGAACACATCGGAACTAAAAAGAAGACAGGAAAAACTCCCCTCCCCAAAGCGCATCAAAAAAGTAAAAGCATGCTAGAAAAAAAAATTGAGAACCTACACCTCATTGTCAAATCATGTAAACAAGTCATATCAGAAAAGGAAAATTTATTCACAAGCCTGCTCCAGATGGACTTAGCCGGAACTACCAACGAGGTTGAAGATCCAAACTTAATTCTCAAATCCTTGCCAATCACCAAAGAAGCATTCCAGGAACAAGTTGATATTTCAAAGGGGTTGTCTTTCGAAAAGTTTTACGGCATACATGAACATCGTCTAGATGAGCACGAGCACTGGGTAATGGACTACGCCTCACACAATGAAGAAATTGAATAGAGTCTGCATACTATTTCAATGGATCTAAGTAAATTAGAAAACGACCTTTACGACATAGAGATCCGGGATGAAATCAACACAACCCCCATGAAAAGCTACATCGAAGAATGGTTCCAACTCAGAATGGAAAGCCTCGTCCAGGAAGGGCAACAACCAATCAACAGGAGTCCACTGCCCATCGACGACGACAACAAAAACTCATCGGCTTCATAGTAAGTCTATACTACCATCTTGTTTTGTTTATCATTCAAGTTTAAGTCTATGTTGTCATCTTCTTTTCTTTATCAATCCACTTATGTCCTCTTTAAATAGAAAATTGTAACAAAAGACTCATAAGTTCCAATTTCTTCTTTTCAGGTCTTCCTGTCTACCATCGCACACTTCTTTCGACGTTCCTAATTCTTGTACTTATTTCTTTTTATGGTCCTCGGGAGCCCCAATCCCAATCTATATGACAAACACATTTAAATTTCCACAAACATGTAACAAACATCATTATTTTTTGTTAAATTTCAAAGAAAACTAATTCGAAAATGTCCTTATTCTATACTAAACTTTGGGTTTCTAGGAACCTTCTTGTTTGTTCCAAAGAAAACTAATTCGGATATGCTTCATTTCTTCTCTCCTATTGTATGCTAATTTTTGGGTCTTTAACAACGTTGATGGTTTAAATGTTGATGTAATTTCCTGGTATATGTAACAACCATTATTTATTTTATAATAAGTTTCTATAGTTCGCAAGCCCGCTTCTCAATTTGTATATCGTGGAATTGTCAATGGATTTTGTAGGACACAGAACGACAGAGCCCATTTTTTAAACCGCCAACCCGACAACCCGCGATCCAAAGACTTTCTAATTATGGAATGAGCAGTCTGTCCATGCTCTATAAAACATGTGCAGAGAAAACTAATTCGGCAATGCTATATCTTTTTTTTCCAAAAAAAAACCTTAGTTTTAAAGCAAAGTAATTCCGTGCAACAGATGTTATTACTATTCTATTATATAACAAACATTATTAATTTCTGGTAAATTTCTATAGTCCCCAACTACGACTCTCATTTTCTATATCGCAGAACTGTCGGTGTTATTTGTAGACCACGAAACATCAGACACCCAATTTTCAGCGCGTTAGCCCAAGAACCCGCCATACAAAAACTGCCTACATATGCAATGAGGGATACAAATTTCGTATCTATAAAACTAAAAATCTACTTTATACAAATGCATATTTCGTATGTATAATTTATTTACTAAATATCTACTTTATACAAATACATTGTTCGTATGTATAATTTATTTACTAAATATCTACTTTATACAAATACATATTTCGTATGTATAATTTATTTACTTCTGATGACTTTCTATGTCCTAGTTTTAAAAATAACCAATTCGGTAATGCTAAATTTTTTGTGTCCAACAACCATTCAAACATTGATAATTTTTTATATTTTTTCAAGAAGAACTAATTCGGGAATACTAAGTTCTGCACGCAAACCACATGTATTTCAACTTTCTAACCACCTTTCTGTACTAGGTCACATTTACTCCCATAACAACCTGGCAGGGACTACACTGCCATACAACACTTGTTTTAATTGTGGTGAATGAAAATGATGACCAATAACATTAACCATCTTCATTTTAATTGTGGTCAATGAAAAGGATGATCAATAACATTTTTAATGTGTATGCTAAGATATATATAATTAAATTTTTAATGTGTATAGTAAGATATATATAATTAAATGTAAAGGTTATATATATATATATATATATGTTTTCATTGTATTGAATTTAAAGTATAATCAAAATCATAATCATATATAATTAAAGTTATCATTAAAAATTAAAAATAAAAGCATTAAAATCATTATATTTTGAAATATAATTTTTTTTTAGGGTAATTGGAAAGGATGATTACTTATATTTATTATATTTCTTAGTTATTTGATTTTTTTTAAATGATATATGTTATAAATTTTAAAAGGTTAAATATTAATGGAGGTAGTATTTGGTTTTATGTATGTGATTAAGGTTATATGTTATTAAAAAATATATGATTTTAAGGTAGTTTAAGCGAACACTACAAAGGATACTTTATGGTCTTAGAGTAAGATCTAAAACTGTTTTTGATTAATGGCTCAAGATCTAGAAGAAATTGGTAGGAGTGAAAGTCTACCCCTTTACGAACCACTAGTGGGTCATGGGGTGTGGTTTTAGCTGAATAAGGGTGATGAGTCAACCCACATCCATGGATAGTAGCCAATAATAAATGTCGATTCACAACTAAGTCATAATATATTTCGCTACCTTAAAAAAAATTATAAGTTTCATTTTCATTTCATTTAAAAATTAAAAATAACAATAATATCTTACTTTAAAACTAAAAAAAAATTGAACATGGTTAACCTTGGTGTTCTTATTTTTCTTTTAAATGTGATATGTTAGTTTAAACACAAAATAATTTATTTTAAAAATTATAGCAAATAAAATCAACTTTATTTTAAAATTAAAAAAATGAATATTGTTAAATTTGAATAATTTGTCAATTCTCCCTACCTCAACGAGTTAAGGTGTGAGTTTTGTTTGCTATGCAACCCAAGTTCAATACTCTTACGGTGTGTTTAGTTAAGATGAGACACCCAAAAATCTAGCCATGTTAAGGGTTGGTGCAACGATGATTTTGACGGCTTAGATACCCCTAAGTTGTGGTTTCTTAACCAATTGTTGAAATATTGAAATGTGACGAGCAGTTCTAACAAACGAACAAAAAAAAAATTATAATAAATAAAATAATTTTACTTTTAAAACAAAATTGTATAGTTTGAGTGAGTTTAATGGTTAAGAATATGGGTTTTCTCCTTAAATATTATATGTTATGTTTAATTCTAGAGAGTGTAGGGTATATACATGTGAGCAAATTAAAAAATAAAATTAATTTGAAGATGTGATTTAAAAGGAGGAAACACATGTTCTTAACTATTAGGCCCACTCAAATTGTACTACCAATAATGAATAAGTAATTATATATAAGACATAATTCACATATATATTAATACAATGTTTACTCATTTTCATTAGTATATACTTATAAGTATAATTTTGAAGGTTTTAGGTTTAAAGAGTTTATCATCTCTCTCACTCACATGTGAATCTTTATGAATCCAATTCTCTTAAAGATTAACTCTTCATTCCTTCTCCTAGGAACCAACCTCCTCTCTCACTCTCTCTTAGAGCAAGCGTGAATGAATCTTTATGAATCCAATGCTCTTAAAAATTAACTCTTCATTCCTTCTCTTGAAAACCAACCTCCTCTCTCACTCTCTCTTAGAACAAGCGAGTGCTTCCTCCTTGCTTCCTCTTTTTTAGGACAATGATTTCTAGAAGATCACCCTTCTTGAAATAACTCAATCATCTTCATTCTTAGTCTTTTTATTCATCTTCTCTACCATCATTACACTATCACTATGAATTACCTCTTTGATAATAATTGGTCTTCTCGATTACTTAACTAGGCATGCTTGTTTACTTAACTAGGCATGCTTGTTGCCTTAATGACCATTGAACTCCCTATGTTCACATCCATGTACACAACTTTCTACATTCCCACAAGTAGATCCTTTTGCACGTATAGTTCTTGTATGCCAATTTTCTTTTCAACCTCTATCCTTGTCTCACTCTACACACACTTTCATCTTCA